>JAOTAZ010096555.1:0-11020 GCA_025629785.1 Erythroxylum oxycarpum | reverse complement strand
AGAAATGTTCTGGTGGTGCACCTTTATCGTGGGATACTCGTCGGAGCGACCTTCGGGTTTCCCGTTGTGTACCCTACAGTGAGGGGGCGCTACAGTAATTTTGCAGATATTGGAGCTTCCATCAAGTAAGCTTGTTATGATTACGTATTTTTGTATGAAATGAAGCATGCATCGTTAGTTCACTGCTAAATGGTTAAGAACAGTGAAATTTTTATTTTTTGGAAAATGAGTGAGGAGATTTAGTGTGCCGTACATGGTGATTTTCTTTGGATTCGATGACTGTAATGTTATGGGATAATGTTAAACGAGTTTTTGGAGTTGAAAGATCAATGAAAATGTGTATGTGATGAGAGCAGAAAATTTTAGAAACATAAATAGGTAATGCTCTGTTATGTTGATGTTTTTACTGTTCATATATATTTATATTCATGAGTTTTAGAGTATTAGTAGAGATGATTAAAAATGAATGTAGAGCTTAGAGCTGAGAAAGAAAGATTAAAGTGATAGCTAGAGGAAGAAAGTGAAATGAATGCAAAAGTTGAAAATGCAGAAAAATGAAAGTATAGTAATGCAGTAAATGTGATGAATATACGTAGTGAGTGTTTCTATTTTTGATGATTATGAAAAATGATAGATTTTTTTAATTAAATGTGATATGTTGAGCTGAAATGAAATAGGAATGAAGAGGAAATATTGAGTTTTAAGCTGAAAGTTGATAGTGATATATATGTATATAAAGACTCTGTTTTTCCTCTTCACTAGTCATATACGGGTATTTATGGGAAAAAAATTGTGGATGAGTTATTGATATCAAAGTACCAAAGGATTGAGATTATGATTCAAAGAAATGACAAGTAATTAAATTATGAAATGAAAATGAGCTTTAGATATGAAATTGGTAAGGTACCCGAGTTGTCATTAAATATGCATTGTACATAGTCCATTTATACAATTATGGATAAATAAATGCTTATAAGTGTGTAATTATTAAAGAGAATGCAACGTGTGTCTTGCATAAATGGGTTATGCAGGTTAAGTGTCCGCATTCAGGCATTTCCAGAATTTGGAAGCAAATGCTAATCTGGAGTGTACGGTGAGTAGACTTAGATGGTCTCATTTCATTGTTTGTTTTGTTTGAATTTTTTGTATTGATTGACTACTGAATGAATATATGAATGTGATTTAATGTATTGGTTTCCGGACAGAAGGTTTGATGATTGTGATGCTTGGTTGAGATATTGAAGTGTTGCTTGTATGTGAATGAGATGAACTAAGTGTGCATTATTTGATGATAAATGTGTTTTGAATAAGCATTTGCATGTAAGTGAAAATGTGATTCTCAACTTAATATTAAATGTCGGACTAAAGTTCGATGATATGGGAATGTGATTGAATGGGATCATGCAAATGTGATTGATGCATTTCATGTCATAAATGCATGAAACATAATAGCAGTTGTGACTAGAGTAGCCACCGATCAGAGCTTAAAGCTCAACAAGTGAAAAAAGAGCATCGAGCTCAAAAGTGATTCAAAGCCTCAAGCTCAACGTTTAATGAGCCCTATATAGGACAGTTATAAATGAGCCCTATATGGAAAAGTTTAGGCACTCGGTCACAACAAAGTAACAAATAGAAAGTGGGTCTCATATACACTGCATATGCATAATTTGAGTGATTAAATTGTATTGAATGTGAAGTCTAAAATGTGTAATGATGTCAATTATGTATTACGTGATTGGGTGAGCCATCGATGATGGTCACTCATTGAGTTTGCAAAACTCACCCAAAATTTGCAAATAATTTTCAGAACTCAAAAGAATACCTTGTTAGGCAAACAGGAGTATAATTACTACAAATGATTACGAACCATTAGTCATTACAAATGAATTTCAACATAACAATTACATATTACATTGAATATTCTAACAATGGGTTTATAATAAGACGATCAAATGAATGCATTAAAATCATCTTTTCATAATATCAAAATCCATACACATTAGATAACATAATTAATTTCTAAAGAGAGAAAGAAACAAAAAATACAAGGAAGGAATGCTTAACCACGTTGTTGGCGTCGATGTTGCCTCCAAACTGGTGTTAGAAAGCTATCCCTCCATAAGTCTTCTCACAGTGGAGAGCTTGCCTCCTTCTTCATGCTCTCCTAATGCTCTTGAAGTTCCCAGTCAAAACACACAAAAATATTTCATATCTCTTTGTGTCATCACACCCTCGGTATTAAGTGAGGTGGCATCTTAAGGCTTCATGCCCATGAGTTATCACTCACGAGTGTGAGAGAACCTGCATGGGTGTGAGAATGCTTCACCCTCCTACTCACGTTTTTTCTTCAACCTCCTCTTGTTGCTTCATCTATCCACTCCAACTGTATCTCTCTCGATCTTAGATTTATGGTCACATAAAACACCATCTTGCGTAGGCATGAGGAATAACTCACACTCATACAACTATATTACACAACTGTGAGCTATTAACTCATAACTTTGCAATAATTTGGCATGGCTGTGAGTTAACTCTCATGGCTATGTTGAATTAATTAATGGTCGTGAGTGGCTGGTCGTTCCACCGAAGTGCAGCCCCACTCCACACATGTTTCTTATATTTAATAGCTAGGTTTTAATGCATGGAATAGCTGGCTCCTTTGGTTGCGTGAGGTTTCTTCTTCTTGTAATCCATGGCTGCTATAATTCACTCACGTCTGTGATAAAATTCCAGTAAGCTGTGAATGGTCTTTATGATGTTCATTCTTCATCTTTCTTGGTAATTTCTTGTCTTCTTCTTGTTTTAATCTTCCTCGTTCTTATTCATGAAGACAAGTGGATATGAATCTTCAAAAAAGGACTCAAATGTAGTGTTTTTGACTCACTTTAACTCTTAGGCTTCCGAATTGTGCCTAAAACCACATATGAGTCAAAGTGAGTATCTTAAGCACTTTTATAGCAATAGTCGCTAAGTGTTATTGAATAAATTCATCATCAATTAATCGCATATCATTTCCTCCACACTTAGCTTTTGACCATCCTCAAGCAAAATATCTAATTTAAAATCACCGACACAAAACATTTACTCATTCCTATATATTCCAAGAATACATAATCATAAGAAAAGATAAATGACTTTAAAAAATCATAGCATGAATTTAACATTAAATGCTTTTACTCATGATCAATCAACATTCACCATCTTCAAAAACTGAGAAATTTAATAGTAGACTTGGAAAAATATGTTTAGACAAGATAAGTTCATGGGTAAATTCAACACCATTCATGATCATGTCATTCCACAACTTTGCATATCATTTCATTTCTCCACCACTAAAATTCACATGCAAGATCATGAATTAAAGGACTTTTCATGGTTGTAATGTAGGTAAAGATAAGGTGAGATGTATTTGGGTAAAGTAGCATGAAAGCCATCAAAGCTGGTGAAACAAAAGTAGCACTCATTGAGATATCAAGTGCACAAGTTAACATTCATACAAAATTGGGTACTGTTAGCTATGATGAATGCAATAATTATATTTCACAACTCAATTCAACTCTCACACATTAACCATATGAAACATAACGAATCAAAAGGGATCACTCATTGAGATTAATGATAACACTATATTGAAACTATAATGAGTGAACCGTCCAAGACAAAATCTACCTCATATTCAACACACTCAAGTAACCCATTCATTACAACTTGAGGAGGATGCATTAATCATAAACATCTTTTCAATACATTTGCACTTCCTCCCATATACATTTATTTAAACAATTTTTTCCTTTTTCTTTTTCTCTCTTTCTTTCTTTCTTCTTATTTTCTTTTATTTTCCTTCTCTCTCTTTTTTTCTTTTTCTCTTCTAAAAATTAAAAGAAACTAAATCAACATGGGAATTTCAATGATAAGACATAAAATAGCATCATAACATTATAACCAACTCACATATATGTACACCCCCCACATTTATACTTTTGTATATCCACAAACTCAACAATCAACAAATGTTCCACTAGTTTTAAGGCTTGGGAAGGACATTTGGTTAGGGTTAAAGCATGTAACGTGGTTAATACACAAAGAAAAAGCAAGTAAAGCTCAAGGGGCCTTAACAAACGAGAAATCATGTCAATAAGGTAGGCTATTTGGCTAATGTAGTTCGAAAAAGCAAAAAAGGCCTAATCATCTCCTTGTTAATGCATATGATAAAAATGTGGTCTCGAGTAGAAAATCAAGGAAAAGTTAGGATGTACATATTATAAAGATCACATATTATCAAAGGACAATGAGGCTGATATGTATGTGTCAGTCTATTAAGGCTCAAAATCTAACTGGTTTTGTCTACTACTAGTCGCTACTCTTTTTAAGATAATGCATCCTGACCAATCACAACAGTAAAAGCACATGCTCAAGTTGCCATAAAATTCTCTAGTCAATTCATTCTATACTAATGACTATATAGTCCTATAAGTAATAGAAAATGAGCAAATGTTTATTTGTTTCTCTCTCTCATTTTGATTGAAAAATTAAAACAAGAAACAAACCAACATAAAACACATATGCATATAAAAACTAAATGTAAAAATTTAAAGATAAAGAAATTAACTTCCTTTGGGTTGCTTTCCAAGAAGTGCCTTTGTTTAGTGTTGCTGGCTTGACTCCATGTTTTCTCCTCACGTGACAAAATTATAATCTTCAAGTGTTACAGTTTGAGCCTCCTCCACGTGAGGTAGTCAGGATAGAGCCTTTGTTGATGATCATTCACATATAGCTTCTTCCCTATCTTCCAAATCTTGATCTCTACTGAGTCCTCTCACCTTAGAAATATTTTGAATGTCTCTTTACCTTTTCTTCTTTGTTTAATTCCTCCAATATGCTAGGTAAAGGTACATAATTAATATAAAAAATAATTGTGAACTCAGTAATCACCTATGAGCTAAGTGATGTATCATTTTCAACTTCAAGCTCCTTCTCCACTTCTTCGACACAAACAATTCCTTTAATAGTACACTTAAAATTATCAAGCTCCTCATCACTTTGTAAAGCCTTTGCACTAAATGGGGTATACATTGGGTTAATATGGCCGCTCCTCTTCGATTTGTGATTTTAGGCATTCGATCCTCCCTGCCATCTCACCCATTTGGCTTGCCACGTTTTGGAGTCTAGACATTGTATCCATCATTTCTTGCTAGAATTATTATATACCCTCTTGAAGTTGTTGTTGTATACTTTGTTGAAATTGAAGATTGTTAGCAATAATAGTCTCGATAATTTCATCCATAGATATACCTGAGTTTTGTTGGCTCTTTAGCTTTTGCACACTAGACCATGTGTCCTGCCAACATTGCATTTCATCTTGCTGGAATTGCAGAGTATTCTGTTGAATCTATTGCATATCATATTGAAGTTGAATACTGTTAACATTATAAGTCTTGATAAGGTCGTCTAAAGATGTACCTGAGTCGTAATAAGAAGTTTCTTGTTTACTATGTGTCTTGTATACTATTAAGGAAGTAATTCGGCTAATTATCCCATCCATAGTTAAAATTTATATGATCACTCCAAACATAATTGTAAGGTTAAGAATATGAGTTATAAAAGAAATTACTTTCGTCCATGAATTTTTTTTCACAAAATAAAAAGTGAAAAAGTCAAGAGTTAATTGAAAAGAAATAAGTTGCAAACAAATATGTGCAAAAAAGCCAATTAAAATCAAGAACAAAAACTGAGCACCACACTCCTCAGCAGTGGTGCCAAAATTGACAACACAGCGTAACAGTAGTTAAAATAAACTAGACTTACTACCGTAACAATGGTGAGTTTAGGTTGATCCCACAGAGAGTGTTCAATTAGTTTTTGTTATGAAATTAACGTGTGTTTCAGTTAGGGGGTTTGTTTGGTTTAATAAAAGAAAATAAAACTAAACTAACTAACAAAAGCAAATAGAAGAAAACATATAAAAAAGATGAAAGCGGTGAATTCATTGAAAATTCGATTATTTGGTTCAATCTCAACCTACACCCTAATTAAACATCTTTTAATGATTTTTTATTCTCAAACCTCTCCTAGAAACTGTTAATCGTAGGTTAATCTATTAACCTGAATTTTTCCTTAGGTTGTGTTAATCAAGATACGATCGTTAATTAAACCTAACTACCGAATAACCTAGGATACGATCTCTATAATCAATTAAGTGGTAGCATTAAGAATTAGGAAAACTGATTGATCAAGGCAATAACCACATGCGATGCGTCATTTAACCTAAGTTATGTCATCCCTAACAATTACGAACAATTTAGTCGCTACAAATGAATTTTAACATAACAAGTATAGATTACATTGAATATTATAGCAGTGGGTTTGTAATAAAACGATCCAATAAACACATTAAAATCATCTTCTCATACTAGAGAGCTTGCCTCCATCTTTATGCTCTCCTGAAGCTCCCAGCTGCAACACAAAAAAATCTTTTATATCTCTTTGTGTTGTCACACCCTTAGTATATGTTAAAACGCTAGGTTAAAAAAATTGGGTGAGGTGGCATCTTAATGCCTTACGCCTATAAGTTATCACTCAAGGATGTGAGAGCACCTACATGGGCTGAAAAATAACTCACGCCCATGCACACTATATAGCCGAGTATGCTTCACCCTCCCACTTGATGTTTTTGGTTCAACCTCCTTTTATTGCTCCAGTTGTCCACTCCAATTGCAGCTCTCTCCATCTTCAGTTTATGGATAAATAGAACACCATCTTATATAGTCGTAAGGAATAACTCAAGCCTATGCAACTATATTGCACAGCCATGAGCTATTAACTCACAGTTGTGCAATAATTTGACATAGTCGTGAGTTAATTCTCACGGTCATGCCAAATTATTGCACAGCTGTGAGCTATTCTCACGGCCATGCCAAATTAATTCATGGTCATGAATGGCTAGTAATTCCATCGAAATGCGGTCCCAATTCACACATGTTTCTTATATTTAATAGCTAGGTTTTAATATATAGGACAGTTGGCCCTTTGGTAGCATGAGGTGTCTTCATCTTGTAATCCATGGCTGCTATAATTCATTCACATCTGTAACAAAACTCCAGCAAGCCATGAGTGGTCTTTATACTCTTCATTCTTCATCTTTCTTGGTAATTTCTTTTCTTCTTCTTGTTTTAATCTTCCTCATTCTTGTTCCATGAAGACAAGTAGATATAAATCTTCAGAAAATGGCCTAAATGTAGTGCTTTTGACTCACTTTAATTCTTTCGCTTCCGAATTATGCCTAAAACCATATATAAGTCAAAGTAAGTATCTTAGCAATATTCACTAAGTGTTATTGACTAAATTGATCATCAATTAAGCACGTGTCATATATAACACTAACATGGAAAAACATGTGGAGCATTTGAGGAAAACATTCAAGTAGCTGAGGCAATATAAGCTTTACGTGAAGATGGAGAAGTGTGAGTCTACACAGTCAAAGATTAAATTCTTAGGTCACTTGGTGAGCAAAGGTCAAGTCAAGATGGATGTAAAGAAAGCAAAGGCAATCGTTGAGTGACAGGTTCCCATTATAGTATGAGAATTGCAAAGTTTTCTCGAATTGGCTAACTATTACAAACGGTTTATGGTGGGGTATTCAAAGAAAGCAGCGCCATTGAAAAAATTGTTAAAGAAAAAGCAAGAGTGATGCCAGTCAGATGCATGATAGGACACATTTGAGAGGCTTAAAGTTGCTATCTCAACTGAATTTATATTAAAGCTGCTCAAGATTGATCTTCTATTTGAGGTATATATAGATGCATTAGACAATGTCATTAGGGGTGTCCTAGTATAGGAGAGTCGTCCTATAGCATTTGAGAGCTGAAAGCTTAATGGTACAGAGGAAGGATACTTGACGCATGAAAAGGAAATGTTTGCAGTGGTATATTATCTTGAGGTATGGCGAGTATATTTGTTAGGTATTAGGTTTATTGTTCATACTGACAATTTCACTAACACATTTCTTAGGACCTAAAAGAAGTAATCCATGAAGCAAGCCTAATGGTAGGTTTTTTTTTTGCTTAATATGATTTTATGTGGGAGTATAAATTGCGGAGGCATAACAATGTGGCAAATGCCTTGATTCGAAAGGAGGTGTTCACAGCCTTGTATGTTGTTACAAGAGTGGAGCCTAACTTGTTAAAGCAAATTAAGGTTATAGCTTCATTGTATAACATAGATTATAATTTGATCTCATAAGTTAAGAAAGGTGTTGTGTGCAGGTTTTAGATCGATGATGATGGGCTTCTAATGACTAAAAGTAGCTAAATATGTGTCTAGTTTCGGCAGCTTATAGAAATAATTGTTGAAAGAGACACATAGTTAATAGTGGGTTGTTCACCTTGGAATTTAAAAGATGGTGACGCTCCTAGCTCATTCCTACTATTGGTTGAAGATGGAGAATAATATTGAATTGTATGTCAAGACATGCCTTGTATGTCAGTTTGATAAGTCAAAAAGGAAGAAGGAAGCAGGAAGAAGGAAGATGATTTACTACACCCCTTATCCATCCTCGAAAGGTCGTGATGTCAGTTTTAATAAATTTCATTAGTGGGTTCCAAAGGTGGATGACCCGGCAACAATCATGGTAATTATAGATTGATTATCCAAATATGCAATCTTTTTGCCAGCTTTAATGTCCTATCCTTCGAATATTGTGGCATAGTTATTCTTTAAGAACATGGTGAAATACTTCAAAGTCCTTGCAAAAATTATGAGTAACTGAGAAGCTAAATGTAGGGGTTGATTCTAAACGTCCTTTCTCCATATAATGGGTTACAATTTAATGTTTTTGATGTAACCACAAATGGATGATCAAACTGAAAGGATAAACAATATATTGGAAGAGTACTTAAGGCATTATATAAGTTCGAGTTAGCATAATCGGTTAGGTTTACTTGATATCACATAATTTTATTATAACTTGCACAAATCTTCTACTGTGGAGAAGAGTCTCTTTAAGATAGTCTTGGGGATAATAACCTCTCACTCTACTTAAGATTACACAATAAAGGACAAGTGGCAAGTGTCTTGTGATATATAATTTCACGATAAAAAAGCAAGAGTTATTGGATAAGGTAAAGGATAATCCTTAAAAAAACTTCTCAACAGATAAAGAAGCAAATGGACTTGGGGAGGAGGACGTTATAGTTTGGCGTAGGAGATGAGGTATTATTGAAACTTACCCCATAATTTTGGAAGAAGATCTCAAGCAAACAAGTACATCAAGGGTTGGTACCTATCTATGATAGTACTAAGCAAAGTGGAGAATATGACATACTGGTTTAAATTACCAGAGAGATTAAAGGTACACCTTACTTTTCATGTTAGTTTTCTCAAACCTTACCACAAGGATACATCAAATTCGAATAGGAGTTAGGTGAAGAGGGTTCCACTGTTGTGAGAAAACAATTCAAAGATCAAGTGAAGAGGATCTTGGATCATCAAATGATGAGCAACATAAGGAGAATCAAAGGATTAAGTTCTTAATCCAATAAAAAGGAAAGTTTACAACTGAAGTTATATGGAAGAAAGATATTACCTTATAGTAGTTCAAGGATCAGTTGAATACCTACCTTTAGATTAGTTTGAAAAGGGAGTTGAATTCATCTAATAAGGGTGGTTTGTTAACCCTTTAGTACATGAAGGCAATTCACAGCTAGATTGACATGGAACTTAGTTTGAAGGTTAATTGGATCACACGTATGAGGAAGGTATGTGAGAGATCAAAGTAATGTAGCATGTTAGATCAAGCATGGTGCGAGTTTTGGTAGGGTTCGATTGGTCAATGATCAAGTTAGGAAGGATGAGTCTTGCTTAAACAAACCTAAACAAGATTGTCATGTAAAGGTATAGGCGCAACTTTGGTATAAATTCAGTGTTTAAAAGGCTTTTGTAACATAAATCAAAGCATAAAGATATTTAAATAAATGTGTAAGGAGCTTATTAGAAAATAAGTTCATTGAGTTGGCCCTATTACAAGGATCACAAATGGTATACTACTTATACATTTGTGGATGTCCTTACAGTGATAGATATATAATTAACTTTTAGCCTTAAGTTTACTAAAGTATCTTATATGAGAACTAATATACTTTGATGCTACCTATAACTTATTTTATCTATAATGACTCAAGTCGTAATACTTAGATATAATGTCAATTGTTCGAAGTTAGTTAAGTAAGTTAACAAAAGATTCATTACTGTAAATTAATTATAAAAAGTGATATTTGTCCCCTAACGTTTAACATGAAGTCTAAAATAGCCTATGTCATCATCTCTAGTATCAATTTGTACTCTAATGTTTAGAAAATAACATAATTTGAATGCTTAAACTTAACTCCATTAGGTTTCTACCAGATCACTATCACAACATTGTTAACTTATTTGGCATGCCAATTGTACAATTTTGACCATATAAACACTAAAATGGCTATTATAAAATTTATTTTAAAGGCAAAATGTATAATTCAACCCCCTTTTCATATAAGGTCTAAGACAGCCCTTATCATTATCTGTAGTGCCCCCTTACCGCAGGGTATGCACCGGGACACCCGTAGGTCATTCCGATACATATCTTACGATAAGAGTGCACTCTGAACAATCACTATTGTACTTCACATGGCATCATAGTAATAAAACATCAATATGAAATCACGAACTTTTTGAAACCAAAATTTGCCTCATTTCATTTCATTAAAATTAGAAATTTTTACAACTGTCAGTTTTTCACTGTTTGTACAGCACTTCAAAAACCTAGTACAATATGCTACTAAACTGGGGAAAATACATCAATTCTATCTAGGTCATCCCAAAAGTCCCAGCTGACCGACCTGTAAGCCATGACTTCTCTCTCCAAACTGATCTATATGGCTCGAAAAGTCCCTCTAGAGCTAGGAGTCTAGTCTCGGTCCTAAAAAATATGTTGCAATTTTGGGTGAGTTTGCGAACTCAGTGAGGTAACCATCATCGATGGTTCACT
>JAOTAZ010096483.1:0-11026 GCA_025629785.1 Erythroxylum oxycarpum | reverse complement strand
AAATAGAGTTTCACCTTTTCGCAATGATTTTTCTATTCATCACCAAAGTGAAACCAAAACCACGTCATTTTATGAAATTGAAAACCTAATTACCCAAATATAGGATATAAATTGTTTGGATAAAGCATGCAAACAATTAGGGGCCCAAAATAGGGCCCATTTCTACAAGTAGCAGACATTTTACTTATAAAGCAACAAAAACGACAATGTAACTGATAGCTACTAACAAAGCAAAAAAGGACAACTTGTTGTGAGTAGCAGACAAGCTAGTCTATATATACAATGTGCAGTAAATCACTTGTTAATATAGGAATCACGTAAAGTATACAAAATACACAAGAAGGGGGATTGAATTGTGTAATCTTTTCTAGGCTACAAATCTATTGATATTTCTTCAAAATCTTTTTCAACTATCAAATGAATACCAAAGATACTTTGCTAAAGTTGACATGCATTTGAATCGTAAGTCATTTTTATCTAACAACAAGAAAAATAAAGTGTAGAGTTAGAGAATAAACGCCACGATTTTATACTGGTTTACCCTAAATCTTGAGCTACATCCAGTCCTTAGAGTTCTTCTAAGATTTCAATATACTTTTCAAATTTATAAGTATTTTATTTTTCTTCCAAAGCCTCTTCAAGTCTCTTTCACAAAGTATTGTTTTTTCTATCTTAGCCTATCTAGGCTTTAACCTTTTCTTTCTCTCACTAGAAACATGTTGTGACCTTTTTGTTACAGTAGTACTTTTTCTCTTATTTTGCACTTTGAATACAGAATTTTCCTAAGTAATACAACAACTAGTTCTATCAGTCTTTGACTAGGACTAGTATTTATAGCCTAAATCTCCAACTGCTTCTTGTTTCTTCCGAAAATTGTTATTTAGTTGAGTTCTATAACTAACTCCAACTAACTAACTGTCTGACATTCTAGCGTATCTTCTATTTTGTATCATCTATGTTTTGCTTCTTCTGTTATGACGTGTTGTCTGTGTTTTGCTTCTTCTGCGATGACATGTCATCTGTGTTTTGTGCTACTTACATTTTTATGCACATTTAACAAACTTATCAAAAAATTCATTTATTTCTAAGATTATTATTATTTTATTGTCACAAAAATTAATAAAAGTGAAGTCTTCTTGACTTAACAATCTCCCCATTTTTTATGGTAACAAATAATCATAACTTTAGAAAGATAACATGAAATTCAGATGAATATTATTCAGATGAATAACGACACAACAAAACATAAGAAATACACATGCATATATAAGATACATATATGATATATGTAAACACAAAATCTTGTCTACTTTTCTATCTTCTCTTCTTTCTTTCTTCTTCTCTTCTCCCCCTACTTGCATATCAATGCGGATCATCTTAAGGTATTATTCAATAGTAACCCGAAGATATGCTACTTCCTCATGAAGATCACCTACTAAGTCACTCAGGTCATCAACTTTAGTATGAATTTCCTCAATTTCTTTCAGCAAAGCTTCTTGAATTTCCTTTTGTGTGTGGTTGACTTCCTCCAAAACAATAGTAGAATCTTGTTGAGGTTTACTCGGTGGATGGAAGTTTTTAGCAGCAGATGGTTCTGAAGGTAAAACATCTAAATCTATAATTGTGATAGTAGGAGGTTTGGAGATTTGTTTTCCTTTTGGGAGGTCAAGATCATCAGGTATAACTAGTTTTGGAACTGGTTGTCCAAGAAGGTACCTTAAGTTCTTTAAATGATGGTATGAAACTTAAAGGTCTAAAATGCATGATCAAATGCACAAAGGTCTCTAAGTTGAAATTGATACCTTCAACATGATAGTTTTGTACTATCATTTTGTCACTTTTCTATCTACCTTGAAGGTTGCATCTGTGGTGGAAACTCCATACTGACTTCATGATCGTTTTGAGATATGATATGAAACATAGATACCTCCAGGTTGAGCTGCATTGCATGCATCATCTATAATCTTCATAGCTGCTTGAAATTGATCTTCTGTAAGATCATCTTCGTTTTGTTCAGGGAACAACTTCTTTTTCCCTTTCTCTTTAGTTCGCATAAGGTTTGAAGATCTCGGTTGTATATCTGGCGTAATTTTGATCAATATTTTTCTTGCAATCGGATAAATTTCATATCGATCCTTGGACATCGTCATTAGATATGGTTCTGTCTCTTTTCATCTTGTAGAATACCATATAATCTTCTTTCTCCATGATTTAAAAGATGTATTGATTGATCATTGATTAGTATAGGTTTGACTTGTACCTTAACTAACTTTTTTGAAGGTACTGATTCTTTTATAACCTTCATTCTCAAATCCTTCTTTCCGATAGGTTGAGAAGAATTATAACGTGCCAATTGGTGTTCAAACTTCTTTGCCTTCTGTTGAACTTTAGATGAAGAACTCTTTTTCTAACTGGGCTTCTGCTTCTTTTGTTCTTCTGTCAATTTAGAAGGAAGTTGTTGTTGAGGCTTCTTCCTCTTAAACACTAATTTCCTTTTAATTTCTGTCTCTTTAGTTGATTTTGTTGATTGATTCTGCAAAATTGAGACCAATGCTCTAGTAGCTTGATATGCTTTCTTCGGCATTTCAGAGTCTTCACCAAGATTCAAACCTTTTTGTTTCTTTTGTTCTTATTGACGCAAAGTCAATAGTCTTGGTGACCTTCTTGATTGTTTAGATTTTTGTGAATGAAGTATCTCTCCCTTTCTTTTTAATGACACTTGTTGTGCTGATTGTATAACTTGGCTTTTTTTTCTCTGTTAAATCATCTTAGCTTTTATTGATTCATTTTCCAATTTCTCTATCTTTTCTTTTATAGATCTTCTCCCTGTAGGTTGAGGTATTGTCTTACTTGCAGGTGCAACACGTTCACTCCTGCTGCATCTCACTATATGCTCGCCCTCATACCTTACTTTCAGTATAGAGCCTTTATGTTCCTTTTCTTCAATCTTTAATCCCATTATGCTAATAGTGGTTGCATTAATGATGCTTTTCACATCCATCTTCATCATGTTCCCTTTGTCGAGAAGGATTCCAGAATCTCTAAAAATCCTTATTAACAGCATGCCATACAGAAAAGAGCTAGAACCTCTCTTTGACTTCATCATGTACTTCAAAATCAAGTCTAGAAGATTAATAGGTTGATGATTGAGTAGATGAAACAAACTTTGTTCATCGATTGTTGTCACAATGTTCTTCGAGCCTGATCTTAGTAAAACACAATGAAAAATAGAGTATGTAGAACCCTAGCCTTCGGAACAAGAGTTGACGCCTTCTTATCTCTTGAGTCACTACTTCCATATAGTTGTTGAGCGATGTGTGCCTTGTCTACACAACCTTGAGCCATCCATTTTGTGTTATGAGACAGCTTTGCTCCAATACATGGACATTCACTAACTTTCTCAATTAAATCTAGTGCCACGATAACCGACAATCTATCTACTAGCTTTACATTCTTCCAAAACTCATATAACTCATTCAGATAAACTGTTTCACGAATATGAAAGAAAATTTTCCACCCAACTGCTTTAATTTCTGGTTCAATGTCTATCTGATTTTGCTTCAAGGAGACAAAATCAACATGTCTTCCATAGATAATAGATTGCGTCATTTGTGATCTGTAATCGATAAACACTAAACACACAATTGTGTTTTGCTCAAAGCAATGATGTTAGTATTTGAAGATGAGAATGTGAAACGAAAGAGCTTAAAACTAAGAACAGAGTAATGAAATGTCTTGGTTAAGAGCACTACAAAAGTCAACTTCAGAGTATTTCAGGAATATTCTAGATTAAGAGGTACTCTATAATCTTGAGAAGGTTTCCCTTTTATATGTACTCTTGAAAGTTACCGTCAATAACTTAATGTTACTGTTTACTTGAAAACTTATGACTTTTATCTTCTTCTCTTTGTGAATCATCTGGCTCATGACGCGTCAGGCGATTGGTCTTTCCATATTACCATATTTAAGTTTCTTCTGATTTCTTTGAATCTATCTTCACTCAAAGGTTTAGTAAAGATATTCGCCTAATGATGATTTGTCTCAAAAAATTGTAGACTGATAATTCTCCTCTATACATAATCTCATAGAAAATAATGTCTAACTTCAATATGCTTTGCTCTTAGTGTTGTATTGGATTCTTCGACAGATTGATAGCACTTGTGTTGTCACAGAGGATTAGAATTTGTTCTTCTTGTATGGAGTAATCTTCTAACTGATACTTAATTCGTAACATCTGTGAACAACAACCTGCAACTGACATATATTTAGCTTCTGCAGTAGATAGAGCAACTGAACTTTGCCTCTTGCTTGACCAAGAAATTGCATTATGACCAAGGAAGTGACAACCTCCACTTGTACTCTTCCTATCAATCCTATCTCCAGCGTAATCAACCTCACAGTAGCCAATTAACCTGAAATCTTTACCTTTCTCATACATTAAACAAAGATTAATAGAACCTGACAAGTATCTCAAAATTATTTTAACAACAATATAGTGAGATTCTCTAGGATCTACTTAGAATCTTACACATAAATAGACATTAAATAATATATCAGGTCTGCTTGCTGTAAGGTAAAGTACATAACCAATAGTTCCTCTGAAAAGAGTTTGATCAACCTTCTTACCAAATCATGTTTAACCTACTTGGAAATATGTTTAAAACTAACATAACCTAGCTTTTTATGCCAAATCAATTTTTCCTCATCTGTTGATATAAAACATGAAATATTTTGACTTTGCAAATCTTCTAAATTAATCTTATAGAGATTGTTTCATCTTTTGGTAGAAAAGAATAAGGAACCGTCCTTGTTTTTGACTACACAAGAATTTTGATTAAAGGATACTTCAAAGCCAGAGTCGTATAATTTACTTACACTAATCAAATTATGCTTAAAACCTTCAACTAGTAGAACATTATCAATAGATGCAACAAAATTTTTACCAACTTTGTCAATTCAAACTATTTTGTCCTGCTGGTTATCTCCAAAAGTTACTGATCCTCCATGCTTATTTTGGAGGTCTAGGAACATAGACCTTCTTTCCGTCATATATCGCGAGCATCCACTGTCTAAATACCATTACTGCTGGTTGCTTTTTCCAAGGAAGGAGATCTGTAATAGATATTATGTCCTTTTTAGGTACCCAGATTTTCTTGGGTCCTTTAGGGTTAGTTTTACAATTATTCATCAAATAATAATAAGAAGATTGTTTCTTTTTATTTCTGTAAGGAACAAAACTCTTATGATGACGAACAGTGTTATTAGTAAACCATAAACCACTCTTATCATTAGGGTGTCTATATCTTCCAATCATGTCGTTCATCTTTTTCGTACTTTCAGTAAAGGTTGATAAATCTGCTAACAGAGTATTAATCCTTTGTTTCAAATGACTAATTTCCTCAAATCTATCTACGGTCACTTTCTTTTTCATATCGTCTACTTGTTTCTTAAGACAAACTTTTTTTTAAACACTTCCGTGTTCTTCGAGTTTTTAGAAAATTTTCTAGCATGCGAATCTTTTAATAATTCTAAATATGCCTCTTGAAGTTCATTAAAATTAGAAGTTACCTCATCGTTGCTTTTTTTTTCAGCTACTAAGCATATATTTGCTTATACTGATGCTTCTGAATCGGAATCAGATTCGGACGAATCTAAATTTGTCGCACTCATAGAAAATGTTAGAGGCTTTCTCATTCTTGACTTCATCTTTTCTATTCTTCTTAAAAGAAAAGTCTTTATTTCCCTTTTCTTTATTTTTCCACATCCTCCTAATCTTTTCTTGAAGTGAAGGATAGTTCATCATCATCTTCACTTGAATCTTGATCAGTTTCACTGGCATCATCATCCTTGATTTCTTCAATCTTTAATGCTTTTGAAGATGGCCTTCTATTCTTCTAGATCTTTTGATTCTTTGACCAGTCTTTAATGCTATAGATTTGTCTCTTCTAGATTTATCTTATGCATCAAGCTCTACTTTATGTATCTTCAAAGAACCAAGCAATTCATCTAGCTTCAATCTGCTTAAGTCCTTAGCTTCTTGTATTGCTGTAACTTTGGGTCTCCATCTTTTAGGTAGACTTTTGAGAATCTTTCTGACATGGTCTTGATTATTGTAGGTTCTCCTAAGAGCTTTAAGTCCATTACCAATAGTTTGAAATCGTCCAAACATCTGATCACTAGACTCATCCTCTTTCATCTTGAATAGCTTATACTGATGTACAAGAATACTAATCTTGAACTTTGATATGTGGTTAATTTTTGATATTTTTAATCATTTACACTTAGTGATTATTGACATGAAAATGTTTAAAATACTTACTTTAATTCATATACGATTTTAGGTACAATTTGGAAGCAAATAAATTAAAGTGAGTCGAAAGTACTATATTTGAGTTATTTTCTAATGATCAATTTTTATTTGTGTCTGTAAAGGAAGAAGAAACAAAAATTAAATATAAGACAAGAAAAATGGAACAAAAAGAAGAAGGAAACAAGAGCCTAAAACCACACAGAATAAATCTTGGAAGCCAGGGCCAAAGCGACAGCACAGGAGGCTTGAAACGCATGCGCATAACACATGGTTACGCTGAGTTTTGAAGGAAGGAAAGTGCGGAGACGAGAGGCATAAACATTCATGAATAAAACTTGGAGCAATAAGTATAATTGTCCCATTGAATCAACAGGAGACGCAGGCAGAAGTAGTGTTAAACGCTTGCGATAAACGCAGCGTCCAGAGGGCGTAAATGATAGTATGAGCAGTGGAGGATTTAAAAGCCAGGTTGCATCTTTAATTGTCTAATCACCAACAGTCTACATGGTCATAGGAGAAAGGGTTGAGTGCATGACACATCTGCGATGTAGTTTTCTATGTTAAACGAAAACGAGGAGAGAGCTAGGCGTAGGTGTGGAGGCTTTAAAGGCTGTGGTTGCGGCTTGGCTAGGCTTTGGAGGTGTGAAGAGAGGGAGCTGGGTCAAGCCTGCGATTTGGTGGTTATTTTGTATGAAATCTTGCGAGATCAGGGAGAGGTTGCTGGACCCAAAAACTACAAACCATAATCGTCCCATCAATGGAACAGTAAGAGGTGTGAAGTGTAAGCACATTAACAGGAGAATGGTTGCGTTAAAGAGTGGCCAGTGAAGAAGAAACCAAGGGATTTTTGGTAGGGCTATAACGTGAGAGTTGAAGCAATTTTTTTTGGAAAACACCTATAAAAAGGTAAACGTTCCGGTGCCGGTTTAGAGGTGACATCGACGCCTACAACCTGGGTTAAGTAATCTTACTATTATTTTGTTGTTTCTTTCTCTCATTAATAATTAATTGTGTTATCCTATTTTAATTTATTTGGGTATTGTGTACGGATAATTGGATTTTCGTTATTATTAGGTTATTTGTGCTTGAACCCTTTGGGTATTGTGATTTGATAATTTTAATGCGTTCATTGAATTGCTAATTGCAAACCAATTGCTAGAATTTCAATATAATCTGTAATTGTTATATTGACATTCATGTGTAGCGACTAATGATTCGTAATCATTAGGGATAACATGACCTAGGTTAAATGACGCATCATATATGATTGTTGCCTTGATTAATTGATTTTCCTAATTCGTAATGCTAGTGCCTAATTAAATCTAGAGATCGTATCCTAAGTTGTTCGGTGGTTAGATTTAATTAACGATCGTATCTTGATTAAACAAAATCTAAGGAAAACTGGGGTTAATTATTAACCCACGATTAATAATTGCTAGGGGAGTTAAAAAACAAAAAATTAATAGATTATACTTGATTAGGGTATAGGCCAAGATTGAATCAAAGAACCAGGTCCCTACCGAATTCCCCACATTTATCATTTTTACATGTTTTCTTTAATTTGTTTTTATTAGGTAGTTTCATTTTATTTTGTTCTTTCAAAAATCAAAACCCCCCATTAATCGTAAACACCGGTTAATTTCATTTCATAAACTTCACACACACTCTCTGTGGGATCGACCTAGACTCGCCACTGCTATATTAGTAGTGTAGTTATTTTATTTTGACTAGCGTAACAATGCACTTTCAAATTTTGGCGCCGTCGCCGGGGAATGTGGTGTTTTAGTTTTTGTTTGTGATTTAATTGGTGTTTTGTATATATTTTTTCGTGATTAATTTCTTTTCCATTATCTCGTGATCTTTTCATTTTTTATTTTGTGTTTTTAAAATTTTTTTGATATGGACGGAAGTAATTTCTTTTATAACTCATATTCTCAATCCTATAACAATGTTTGGATTGATCAACCTAACTTTTGTTACAGATGGGATAATCATCAGAATTCCATCCATGATAGTTTGCAAGATGTACAACAATTCTCATATAGACTAGAAGCTTCCTATCATAACTCTAGTCCATCTCTAGAAAAGTTGATGTTGCAATTATAGGAGAATATTTTACAATTACAGAAGGATGGAGGGCAATTTCCAAAAAACACATGTTCTAGCACCCAAGATCTGGAGAGCCAACATAATTCAGTTGCATCTTTAAAAGAACTTGTTAAAAATATGGCTGCTAACAATTTACAATTTCTACAGGATATGCAGCAAAAATTGCAAGAATTCTGGTATGAGATAAAAGCAAGCCAACAGAGGATGGAATACCTAATGTGTCAGATGACAATAAGCCTTGATCGCCTAGAAACGCAAAGCGAAGAGAAGCAGTTGTATCAACCCGAGGTGTACCAAATTGAAGTCTGTATGAGAACTTTACAAAGTGATGAGGAGGTTGAGAATTTTGAGGTCAACCCTCAATGAATTGTTTGTGTTGAAGAAGTTGAGAAGGAGCTTAACATTGAAAAAGACTCATATTTTAGCTCAAAGGTAAGTACTGAGTCTATAATTATTTTTGAAACTAATACTGAGTCTATAATTATTTTTGAAACTAACTCTTTACCTTTATATAACAAACCGGAGGAATTAAATGATAAAGAAAAAGGCGAAGAGATATTCGAAATATTTTCAGAATGTATGGACTCAATCGAAATTGGGAGTCTGAGGATAGGGTAGATGCTAAATGAAGATAATGATCAACTAAGGCCCTATCCGGAACTACCTTAAGTGGAGAAGCTGCATGTAACACCTGAAGATTACAATTTTTTCACGTGAGGAGAAAAAGGAGTCAAGCTAGCGACCCTAAACAAAGGCACTTCTTGGAAGGCAACCCAAGGGAAGTAAATTTCTTTTCCATTACATTTTCGCATTACTTTTTATATGCATGTGTGTTTTTGAATTTGTCTGTTTTACTTATTTTTAAGTTTTCAATCAAAATCAAAGGAAGAATAAACAAATGAAACAAACATTTTCTCATTTTCTATTGCTTCTAGGATTATATAATCAGAATTAGAGTGTGAATTGACTAGAAAATTTCATAGAAATTTTAGCATGTACTTTTTCTCTTGTGATTGGTCAATATGCATTTTCTTTAGAATAGTAGTGACTAATGGTAGACAAAGTCGGTGACATTTTAAGCCTTATTTGACTGACACATCCATATCAATCTTATTGCCTTTTGATAATGTGTGACCTTCATGACTTGTACATCCCAATTTTGCGTTGAATTTCTATTCGAGAACACGATTTTATCACATACATTAACATGGATATGATTAGGCATTCTTTGTTTCTCAGAAACTACATTAGCTAAATAACCTATCCTATTGACATGATTCTTTCCTTGATAAACCCCTTTGAGATTTATCCTTTCTTTTTGTATAAACCACATTTTATGCTTTTAAACTTAACTAAATGTCGTACCTAAGTCATAAAGCTAATGAAACATTTGTGATTATTGAGTTTGTGGATATACAAAATTCTAAGTGTGGGGTGTACATATGTGAGGGTTGGTTATAACATTGGGATGTTATTTTATGTCTTATCATTGAAATTTCCATATTAATGTAGTTTATTTTAATTTTTTATATAAGATAAAGAAAGAAAAAGAAAAAAAGGGAAAAGAAAAGAAAAAAAATAAAAGAATAAAAGAGGAAGAAAAAATTGTTTAAAATAATTGTATCAAGGAGGAATTGCATATGTGTTGAAAAGTTGTTTATGGTTTATACATCTTGTTAAGTCAGAATGACTTCACTAAATGATTTTGATGAAAAACAAATGGTGAAGCTAAAATTAAAACTAGACGAAAGCTTAAACAGAAAAGTAGACGGAAGGCAAATACAAAAAGCAGACAGAAGCTTAAGTGAAAAGCAGACGCAAGAAAGCAGACGAAAGAGAAGCAGACGCAAGAAAAGCAGATGGAAGAAATCAAAAGACGCATCAGTTTGAATTAGTTATAGAACTCAACTATATAACCGTTTCTTTGAAGAATCAAGAAGCAGTTTTCAAGAAGCAGTTGGAGACGAAGATTATAAATACAAGTCGGAGTCAAAGATTGCAAAGTTAGTGAAGTTAAAAGCTTAGCAATTCTCGAGAGAAATTTTTGTGCAAAAAATCTAGAGCTATTTTTTTCTGTAACAAAGTTCGAAAAACCTTTCAGTTGAAAGTAGTGCAGATAGCCTGAAGAGGCTAAGAGTGAAAGAATACTGACTGTAAGAGAGAGGCTCAAAAACAAAGAATACTTGTAAAGTATTGAGAGATAGTGAAATCTCAAAAACACATCTAAGGACTGGACGTAGCCCATGGTTTGGGCTGAACCAGTATAAAAATTGTTGTGTCAAAATCTCTTAACCCTTAATCTCTCTTATCTTTCAATTTTAGAGTTTACTGTTTTAGACAAGTCTTCTAAAACTATCTATAAGTTTGATAAAGGGAACAAGTTTTTTTTTAAACGAACTATTTTTTTAAAAAGGAGATTAACGAAAAAGATACACAATTCAACCCCCCTTCTTGTGCATCTGTATATCATTATTAAGTATTATTTTAACGTTTGATTCACTTCAATTAGTATCAGAGCTTGGTGTCCAAAGATCACTGTAACGAAGTGTGGATTAAAGATTATGGCGGAATCACATACATATATTGCGGAAGGTGCCTCAGTCACTA
>JAOTAZ010096438.1:0-11028 GCA_025629785.1 Erythroxylum oxycarpum | reverse complement strand
ACTTAGCCTCCTCAGGCTATCTGTAACACTTTCAGAATAGAACAGTATATAGAACTTGTTTACAACAGAATATTGCTATAGCAATGATCGCACAGTAATCTCTCTTGTACGTATTGTGTATATTTCTTTCTCTTGTGTGTATATGTATTCTTGTTGTATATGCACGTATATGTGTGTCTCAAACTTCGACTCTGACTACTTATTTATAGTCGCATCTTCAACTACTTCTTGATAACTGATTCTTGAATCTTCAAAGAAACGGTTAGTTAGTTGAACTTCGTAACTTCCTCAGACTTACACTTCCGTCTGCTTTTCGCATCGTCTGATTTATGTATCGTCTGATTTTTGTAAAGCTTCCGTCTGCTTTTCGTATCATCTTATTTTTGTATCGTCTGATTTTTGTAAAGCTTTGGTCTGCTTTTCGTATCGTCTGATTTTTACAATGCGTCCGTCTGATTTTCACTTCAGTCTGATTTTCATAACGCGTCCGTCTGATTTTCGCTTTAGTCTGATTTTTATAACGCGTCCGTCTGATTTTCGCTTCAGTCTGATTTTCCTTATGTCTGACTTTTACTATAATGTACTTTTCATTTATCAGATTCTTTGTTTGTCATCAAAACTATTTAACTCTTAAAGTCAATTTGACTTAAAAAAACGTATTTTGGCCCACTTTGGAAACAGACCTCTGATATAAGAGTGTTTTTTTAAAAAAATTTATACCGACTTGTGATTGATTGAGTGCCTTAGCATGCTATCTTCGCAGACACGGACCCGGATATCACCATCGATGTCGGGTTCAGGTCTTGCGGGAGTGGGAAACTACAAATTGTGGCTTGAAGGGGTTGAAATTTTGCCTTGAAAGTAAGTTAGGTGTGCTGCATGAACAGTAACCGAGAATGTCACCTGAAACTTTGATGAATTTTTCGAGATTGATTTGGGTTGAATTTGTGAAATTGGTCTTAATGAAAGTTAAAGGCTTTCGTGTTAGCTTTCCATTGCCACTAAGTATGAAATTTTTCGATATCTAGGTTGAGAGTACTGATCTGTTAACTTTTAGATGTTGCTTTCACACTCTTAATCAGGGCAGCCACATTAATGGCGATTTTGAGCTAGTTAGTGATGGAATTTGCTTCTAAGTCCTTCATAGAAGCTGTGGATCGTTCTTTTACCTTTCCATAGACACCAAGTTTGTCAAATTTGGAGTTCTGGGTCAAAAGTTATGATGTTTACAAGTTTTGGTACAGTTTGTGAGGAGCTTATCGATCAGTCACATTGGAGTGAATTTTTGACCCCTTTAGAGGTCGATCTGGGTTTTGAGTCCTTCATGAAAATGGTAGAGCTATCTGTTATCTTTCCAACGGTACCAAGTTTGTCAAATTTGGAGTTCGGAGTCAAAAGTTATGAAGGTTAGAAGATAGGAGGTCGGGTTAGTTTTGCGCTCGGCCAAACTCCCAAGCGGCCACACATGCGCGCGCACCGCTCAGCCGAGCGCTCGATTGATCGCTCGGTCGGTCGATTTTCGCCTTTTTCACCTAATTCGACCTCTCTTCACTCTTTTGGCCATAACGTTTTCATCCGACCTCCGATCGGTCTGATTTTTGAAGCATTGGATTCCTAAGACGTTTGTCTATATTTCCATACCAAATTTATGATTTTTGAGATCCAACTGAAAAAGGTCGATCGAATCAAAGTGAGGAGACCAGTTGGAAAAGTCTGAACATGCTTCAGTAATTTGGAGATATCTTGAGCTATAAAGCTCCAATTGATCTGATTCTTGTTTCTAATTAAACTAGAGACATAGACCTACAAATGTTATGAAGAGGTCAGACTTCAATTTAGCCCTTAAGATGTTCAATTTCTGGAGTGAATATACGGGTAGTGTGTTTGTTTGAACATGTTTTGGGAATAACATTTCCGTCCGACACCCGATTGACCTGATTCTCGAGACATCGGATTCGTGAAATATTTAATTTCATTTCTAGGTGAAATTGAGGATTTTTATAGATGAAATTGAAGTGGATTAAATAGGTCTAAGTGAAGGGATCAGGTAAGTATTTTTCTGGTCATTGTTTTATTAATTTTTAGACCTATAGAGGTCTAAATTGAGTAATTTTGGTGTTGTTGGATTTCTAATTTTTAGACGAAATTTTTGTGCTGAGAATTTTTGGATTAATGCCGGGAATGTCACGAACATTCATTGTACACATTTTTACATGTGCATTATTAACTGTTTCTGATTGTACAAATTGTGATATATGTGTATTTGACGTGTTATAGAGGCGTAGTTGGAACGTCAAGCCACAGACGTTGCCGAGACTTCCAGGCATTAGCTTCGAAAGCGATTAGTGAGTGACCTAGATGGCTCTCCCAATTATTATTTGCTTAGAAAATTGTGGTGGATAATGGTGGGTTAGTGAATTGTGTTATGATTGTGGATTCCGGACATAAGATCCGATGTATTGGGAGTTATGACATAGAAGTGTTACCTGTTTGTGACTCTGAGAATGACTTATTTCTGATGTGTTAATATATTTATTTTTAAATTGGGACATATGCATTTAATACATGAATGCATGATCAGATAATGATAGTTGTGACCGGAGCAGCCACCGAGAGCTAAAAGCTCAACATATTAGGGCCTCCAACCCATAGAGATTCAGAGCCACAGGCTCACCGATCAATGAGCCCTATAAGGGACAGTTATTAATGAGCCCTATATGGGACAGTTATCAATGAGCCCGATATCTAATAGATACAGGACAGTTCAGGCGCTCGGTCACAACACCGAAATAAATTGGAAAAGTGTCACATGCACATGTCATATGCATTTGAGTGAATAATTGTGATTGGGTGAAAGGCAAAAATGCCTTCTACTTATGTTATAATAATCATGTGGCACTTCTGAACATGCAATTGTGAAATAATTGCGATTTGCTTGAGTACAATCATGTGGTACTTCTGAATGTGAAATTGTGATACAACTGTGAGTTTTGCATGTATTTATTTGGTTAAATCTGTCTACTTGACTGATATGTTTAAATAGGCTTTACTCAAGTGAAAGTGCAATTATCTATGTTTATGGAAAATTGTGAAATGTGATCCAACATGCAACGATGTGAGTATATGTTATGTGACTTGATGTGCTGGATGAATTGAGTGGACCACCGAAGATGGTTCCTCACTGAGTTTGCAAAACTCACCCAAAATTTGCAATTATTTTTTCAGGCTTTGAAGAGCACCCTGTTCGACCAACGGGAGTATGTCTACTACCTGCAAGTCCGAGATGGAGGTCGGGATCAATTCGCGTCTGCATTAGTGTTTAGTAAAATTGCATTTGTTTTTTTGAAATCTTGTACAAGTGATGAAGTCAATTTGTAAAGTCAACGGATTGTAGGGCTTTGTATTTATAGAGGGCCCAATTGACTATTGAAATTCTCTTGATTGTCATGTGTTCATTGAAATATTTATGGATAAAATTGGGCCCAATTTGATTATGGGTTTTTGTACATTAAATGGCTATCTTGAATAATGTTGAGTGTATTGTTATGACTAAAAATGCTTCCAAATGAAAGCAGGCCCAAAGTGCCTACTGATTTCTGCGCATATGATTGTATTCAAAAGAATTTTTTTTATATACTAGTAGCACGCCACCCTCGCAGAGCTCGGGCTCAGATATCACCATCGATATCGGGTTCAGGTCAGGGAGGAGTGGGGTGTTACAAAGCAGAACTGAGAAGGAAGCAAAACTAAAAAGGAAAGGAAACTAAGAAGGAAGAGAAATTGAGAAGGAAACGAAACTGAGAAGGAAGGGAAACTGAGAAGGAAACAAAAATGAGAAGGAAGCAAAACTGAGAAGGAAGAGAAACTGAGAAAAAAGCGAAAATGAGAAGGAAGCGAAACTGAGACGGAAACGAAACTGAGACGGAAGTGAAACTGAGAAGGAAGCCAAATTGAGAAGGAAACAAAACTGAGAAGGAAGCAAATCTAAGAAGGGAACAAAACAAAGAAGGAAGCAAAAGTAAGAAGATACAAAAGTCAGAAGGAAGAAACACAAAATATAGAATTTTTCTTCGAGGTCTCCATGAAAGTCATAGATATTGAAGTCCTCTTTCAAACCATATAAAGAACACTTTGATCAGATATCTGTAGGGAAAGTTAGGGCAATTTTCCCACTTCTTCAGCCTTTTCAAATTAGTCCAATTTTCGTCTGTGCCTACCTTCTGGTCCTTTCTGACCCTCTTCTTTTCGAAAATGGTAGAGGTAAGCTGTCTTGGTGTATGTCTTGGTGGGGGCATGCCAACCTTATGGGACACCTGTTCAGATGTCACTTAAGACGTCGGGCTCGTGACCCACGAGGCGGGGTGTCCAACAATTGGTGATGATTAGGTTGAATTTAACAAGTCTAAATCTTTGAAGAAACCGATGGATGGTACTATATGTGTGAAGATTGATGTTGTGGATGAGTGTGTGAAGGAGGTTGAAGAGGAAGTTAATGAATTTATTGAAGCGCCCAAGGATGAGAGTGTGAGAGAAGAAGAACTATATAAGGAAGTTGAGCTAGAGAAGTTGGAGAGAATAGATACACCCACACCATCTTCCATTGTTAAGTCCCCCACTTTAGAGCTTAAACCCTTACCTTCTCACTTGAGATACACCTTTTTAGGTAAGAACCATACCCTACCCATCATTAGCTTGAACCAATTAGATTTTGAGAAAGAAGAGAAAGTGGTAGACATCATTAGGAAGACGATGAGACCCATGGGTGGCAAATTTATGATATTTGGGGGATTAGTTCCAATGTGGTGATGCATAGGATTAACCTAAAAGAAGGGTGTAAAACTGTGAGGGAGCGATAAAGAAGGTTAAATCCAAACATGCAAGAGGTTGTGAAGAAGGAGGTGGAGAAGCTTTTGTATGGAGGGATTATTTATCCCATTTCAGATAGTGAGTGGGTGAGTCTGGTATAGTGAGTGCCTAAAAAGGGAGGCATGACAGTGATGGAAAATGAAAAAGATGAAAAGATTTCTACTAGGACCATCATAAGTTAGAGAGTGTGTATTAATTTCTGGAAGCTCAATTTGGCCACCAAGAAAGATCATTTCCCTTTTCCTTTTGTGGAACAAATGATTGAGAGGGTGGATGACCATGCATTTTACTATTTTCTTGATGGATATTTAGGGCACAATCAGGTGTTTATGTACCCACAAGAACATGAGATGAATACTTTCACCTGTCCTTATGGGACTTTCGATTATCAGAGGATGCCTTTTGGTTTATGCAATGCACCTGCCACATTTCAAAGGTGCATGATGGCCATATTTGCAGACATAAATGAGAAATTCATGAAGGTATTTATGGATGACTTCTCTATCTTTGGAGATTCTTTTGAATATTGTTTGTTTAATTTAGAAAATTTGATTCAAAGATGTGAGGAGTCTCATCTAGTCTTGAATTGGGAGAAGTGTCATTTCGTGGTCAAAGAGGGAATTGTATTGTGCCATAAGAGCTCATACAAAGGAATTGAAGTGGATCGAGCTAAGACCGAAGTAACTGAAAAGCTACCACCTTCCACAAACATCAAGGGCATTTGAGCCTTCCTTGGTCACGCAGGGTTGTACAAACAGTTCATCAAGGATTTCTCTCTTATCGCTAGACCCTTGACTCATTTATTAGTTAAAGATGTGCCTTTTGTGTTTGATGATGCTTTTTTGGGATGTTTTTAATAGGTTGAAGAAGGCACTTACAATAGCACCTATTCTGATGTTGCCGGATTGGTCTTTTTGCTTCAAGATTATGTGTGATGCAAGTGATCATGCCATTGATTATGTCTTTGGCTAGTAGAAGGAAAAGAGGCTGCACACCATCTACTAGGTAAGTAAGACCTTAACGGGAGCATAATTGAATTACACAACTACAAAAAATTAAAGTTATGTATGGGCTTCTGTTTTTTTGGTAAATGAGTTTAGCACTGAAAAGTCCCCCAGGTGTATGTGCACGTTTCTTTGGTAGCGGCATATTTCAAAAATTCGAGTCTTTTTTAGGTGTAGAAATTGTGTGTTGACTTCCAGGGAAAAACTGGACTAATGGAGGTGAAATTAGTTAAAGTTGTCTTTTAGAAAGTTAGAGGTCTTTCTTCTGGCTTTCCAACGATTTATAGTGGGAAATTTTTAGACATCAAAGTTTAAAGTTATTGTCCTTAGAAGGGGAGATGCTTAGCAGTATCAAGTGGTATTGTCGGTAAGGATGTATCATCTGTGATAACATCACATCATCTGTGATGATGCTATAACATCTATAAGTATGTATCATCTGTAGGGATGTATCGTCTGTGATGACGTCATATCATTTGTAAGGATGTATCGTATGTAAGGATGTATCATCTGTAGAGACATGTCATCTGTGATGATGCCATATCATTTGTGATGACGTCATATCGTCTTAAGAGTTGCATCGTCTTAAGTTGACTTTGTTTTGTCTTAAGTTGACTTTGCTTCGTTTGAAGACTTTTCTTTGTCTTAAATTAAATATGCTTCATCTTAAGACTTTGCTTCGTCTTAAGTTAACTCTGACTTCATTCGTCTACTTTTTGGCTTCGTCTGCTTTTCCCATTCGTTTGCTTTCCCATTCGTCTGCTTTTCCTATTTGTCTACGTTTCCTACTTTTTCCCATTCGTCTACTTTCTGCTTCCTCTATAGTGACCTTCTACTTCTCCTGTGCACTATTCATTTTGTATTGTCTGGTCTAATTTTAACCCTCTAGATGATAGAATTTGTCTTCAAGGTCTTCATGAAAGTTGTAGATCTCGAAGTCTTCTTTAAGGAATTATTTAATCCGACGTCTACAAAGAAAGTTATGCCCTTTGTCCCTAAACAAGTTCAATAGGGTTATGGACAAGTATACTTTCTGTTAAATACCAGCATTGTTTGGTATCAGAGCTTAGGTTTTTCCTAGGCTTAGAATGCATAGTAGGAGGAACTGTTATGTTATGTGATTGCTTGTTGCACTCTGAATTGATTTGAATGCATTAAGTGACATGCATGTCATGTATACATGTAGGAATTAAGACTAAAATGGAATGTAAGCTAGTAGCTAGTGTTTGCATTGAAGGAGTAAGATGACACCTCGTAAAAGGACAAGAGGAGTATTGCAAGGATCGATTGCACCTGACTCTCCACCAAGGGACGAGACTACTAATGAGTTTATAACCCCAGGGAATGTTGAGGCTTCTGTAGGGCCTAGTAGTGAGCCCGATCGATCTCAGACGTAAGAGTCTCCTCTTCCGCAGGAGCAAGTGCCTGCTCCATTGGATCGGAGGATGTTTCAAGCATTTACTCAGGCCATGGGCTATATGCCACAATCTTCTACTCTGACCCCAGTTAAGAAGGGGAAGCAGTTTGACAAGCTCAGAAAGTATGGTACAGTGGATTTTTATAGGACCACAGATCCAGAAGAGGCCGAAACTTGGTTGAGAAAGACCGAGAGGATACTGGATCAGATGGATTGCGAGAATGAGGAGAAGGTTGTCTATGTTGCTAGTTTGCTTCAGGGAGATGCTCTGCATTGGTGGGAGAGTGTGTCGGGGAGACCACTAGTGCTTGCATGGAAGGATTTTTTAGCAATGTTCAAGAAGAAGTACCTGTCTGAGGTGTATATTCAGCAAAAGCAGAGAGAATTTCAAAGTCTCACCCAGAGGGAAATGACGATGAATGAATATAAGCGCCGATTTACACAATTGGCCCAACATGCAGCTGAGCTAATAATGAGTGAGGCAGTTAAGCATCGTAGGTTCGAATCGGGGTTACACCTAGCTATCAGAGAGAAAGTGGTGGTATAAATTTTTTGTGATTTTCAACAACTAGTTGAAGCGACTTTGAGGGTGGAGAACATTGAGAATATAAAGAGTGTTGTGAATCAAAAGAGAAAAAGGAGAGAACAATTCAAAAGGGGAGGTGGTACTTCTATGCCTGAAAGGAGTGCCAGGATTTTCCCTGTGCAGTCTGAGGAGAGGAGCAGTGGTGCAAGCAATCCTAAACCGATGAGGACTCCTACTGTTTCTCATCAAGCCTCAACGATTGGAGGCAGTAGAAGGGGTGAAGGGGACAAGTCATCTGTCCCTAAGTGCGACCATTTCGACAAGTTCCATGGAGGGGAATGCTACAGGCTAGCTGGAGCTTGTTTCAAATATGGAGAGAAGGGGCACATCGCTAGAGAGTGTCCACGGTATGCAAGAAAAGAGGGAACTCAATTGCAAGCTTCGAAGAGAACTGAGGCTGTGGGGCACAAAATTGCAATTGAAATGGGCAGCTCTGATGCAGTAAGAAGGGTGAATCCTCCAGGAAAACCAAGGGGGCAAGAACCAGTTAGAGTGTTTGCAAAGACACCGAGGATGCTAAGACCGCTCTATGTGGTAGACACGAAGGCAGATAGAGGGAAGTTAGGAGATATACTAGTGGTCATGGAATTCCCGGATGTCTTTCCTGAGCAGTTACCAGGACTACCACCACCTAGAAAAATTGAATTTCCCATTGAGCTTCTTCCAGGCACAATGCCAATTTTGGTTCCGCCTTTTAGAATGGATCCGATAGAATTGAAGGAGCTTAAGGAGCAATCAAAAGATTTGTTGGAGAAAGGATATATTAGGCCGAGCTATTCACCTTAGGGAGCTTCGGTCCTTTTTAAGAAGAAGAAAGATATATCATTGCGAATGTGTGTAAATTATAAGAAGCTTAACCATGTCACCATTAAGAATAGATATCCGCTTTCACGCATAGATGACTTGTTTGATCAGTTACAAGGGGCAAGGGCTCTTTTCGAAGATAGATTTGATATCAAGTTACCATCAGTTGAGGATAAGGGAGCCAGATGTGTCAAAAACTTCTTTTAAAACATGGTATGGCCACTTTGAGTTCTTGGTCATGCCTTTTGGGTTGATAAATGCACCTGCAGCTTACATGGATTTGATGAATAGAGTCTTTAGCCCTTTTCTAGACCAATACATGGATTTGATGAATAGAGTCTTTAGCCCTTTCCTAGACCAATTTGTCATTCTCTATACTGATGATATTTTGGTCTATTCTAAGAGTGATAAGGAGCATGAGGAACATTTAAGAATTTCTTTCAAGACATTGAGGAAGAATGAGTTGTATGCCAAATTCGATAAATGTGAATTTTGGCTAGAGGAAATGACATTTCTTGGACATGGGATTTCAGAGCAAGTAGTACATGTGGATCCAAGGAAGATATAGTCGGTTCTGAAATGGGATGTACCTAAGAATGTAGCTGAAGTGAGAAGTTTTATGGTATTGGTCGGGTATTACAGAAGGTTTGTGGAAGGCTTTAAGCAGCTCCACTTTCCAAATTGACAAGAAAGAATTAGAACTTTACATGGACAGAGGAGTGCTAGGGCAGTTTTGAGGTATTAAAGAACAGGCTTACAAATGCACCAGTTTTGGATTTGCCTTCGAGTAGTGACGGATATACAGTTTATAGTGATGCCTCAAGGAAAGGATTAGGTTGTGTGCTGATGCAAGGAGATAAAGTGATTGTTTATGCTTCTAGGCAATTAAAGCTTTATGAGGCGAATTATCCTACGCATGACTTGGAGTTAGCGGCCATAGTTTTTCATTGAAGATTTGGAGACATCACTCGTATGGAGTCACTACTAAGGTATTTATAAACCATAAGAGTCTTAAATATCTGATGAGCCAAAAGGAGTTGAATTTTAGACAAAAAAGGTAGTTAGAACTATTGAAAGATTATGATTTGATGATAGAGTACCATATAGGAAAAGCTAATGTAGTAGAGGATGCTTTGGGTAGGAAATCAATTATGGCATATGTGGAGAATGTGTATCTTCCTTTATTGAAGGAATTAGTCAAACTTAATGTGACATTGAGACAAGTCGAATCTAGTTCTATACTGGATAATTTTAGAGTGAGGTTAATATGCATTTAATTGTTGATATATTTTTTAATTATTTTGTTGTTTCTTTCTCTCATTAGAAATTGATTGTGTTATCCTATTTTAATTGATTTGGGTATTGTGTATGGATAATCGATTTTTTTATTACTTGGTTATTTATGTATGAACCCGATGGGTATTGTGAATTGATGATTTTAATGAGTTCATTGAATCATTAATTTCAAACTCATTGCTAGAATTTCGATATAATCTGTAATTGTTATGTTGAAATTCATGTGTAGCGATTAGTGATTTGTAATCTTAAGGATGACATGACCTTGGTTAAATGATGCATCGTATATGATTATTGCCTTGATTAATCAGTTTTCCTATTTCATAATGCTACTGCCTAATTAAATCAGAGATCATATCGTAAGTTGTTTGGTGGTTAGGTTTAATTAACGATCGTATCTTGATTAAACAAAAACTAAGGGAAAACTCAAGTTAATTTTTAACCTACGATTAATAATTGCTAGGAGAGGTTAAAATTGTTTTTTAATAAATTATGCTTGATTAGGGTATAGGCTGAGATTGAACCAAAGAACCGAGTCCCTATCGAATTCCCCACATTTATCATTTTTGCATGTTTTCCTTGATTTGTTTTTATTAGTTAGTTTCATTTTATTTTCTTCTTTGAAAAATCCAAAACCCCCCATTAAGTGTAAACACTGGTTAATTTTTTTTTGATAAACTTTACACGCACTCTCTGTAGGATCGACCTAGACTCAATACTGTTATAATAGTAGTCTAGTTATTTTATTTTGACTAATGTAAGGACGTGTGGTCAAATTTTGGCGCTGTTGTCGGGGAGTCCGGTGTTTTAGTTTTTGTTTGTGATTTAATTGGTGTTTTGTATATACTTGTTCATAAGTGATTTCTTTTCTATTATTTTGTGATTTGTTCATTTTTTGTTTCGAGTTAAAAAAATCGATATGGATGGAAGTAATTTCTTTTATAATTCATATTCTCAATCCGATGACAATGTTTGGATTGATCAACCTAACTTTTGTTATGGATGGAATAATCAGCAGAATTACTTCCATGATAGTTTGCAGGACGCACAACAAT
>JAOTAZ010096411.1:0-11029 GCA_025629785.1 Erythroxylum oxycarpum | reverse complement strand
GCATGAAAATACATATACCCTCATTAGTCATTCTCATACAAACCTCATTTCTTAATACATAACATTACAAATTCTATCTTATTCTTTAACCAACAGCATAGGTCTCATTTGTGGAGGCATAACTCTTAACATAAAGGTCCAATGTTTATCAACCTTTTCAGACCTCTATTTAACACATAAACTCACATTTCTTCTTTTATGACCATGTTCTAATTCGGTCATTAAGGATATCCAAATCTTCCATTTACAATCGGCTTTAACATGCAGTCATGAGTTGGACCTTTCCCAACTCAAAACCTTTTAATTGATTCATTTGTCATCCAATTGAGGTGATTCAAAGCTTAATTTTCAATAGACTCATATGGCTATCACATATACAAATATGACTCAAAAATGACGCAAATTGGATTTATTGTGATTTTTACAAGGCTGACCTATTTCTGCTCTCTTCTGTGACTCTAAGGTTAGTAACATGCTTCACTTATTTGAACATATCTAACAGAATACTCATCCAATTAGAATGCCCTTTCTACAGAACTTAGAGGACACATTTTGGAACATTTCTTAAGAAGAACGCAACATCAAATTCGAACTCTATGGTCCTAAAACATTTAACTTTCAGTTCTCGTTTCAATCTCGCTGGTATTCTGAAACAGTACCAATTCGGGGCCTATTACACTTATTAGGCTCACCCTAAAATCGTGAAAAAAAATCAGGGAGATAGTAGACATATATATCTACAACTTCTATGTTTTGAGTTTCTTCAGATTCACACGTTAAACAGCTCAAAATAAATGAACAAAGAGAGCCACGAATCTGTCTCCATGACAGCTCAACCTTCAAAGCCATAGGTTTTGGTTTAACCACGTAAATCACCAAATACACGAAATTTTCTTCTTAAATAAATGTCATTGGACATCAAAGAACACAGATCTATTATCCAAATCATTCAACTCATGCATTCCCTCAAATGGGTTTCACAAAGAAGAGAAAATCAAGCTTCAAACCCATAGATCTAAGCATAGGAGTGGAGGCTTACCTTTTTGTGTAGGTAGAAATGCTTGATTCACCTTCCAAACCTTGCTACAAGAGTTGAAGAAGCTTGGAGGGAGCTCTAATGGAGGTGAGTGTCGTGAGTGATGAGAGAGAAGAAGAAGACAAGGCTTTTGTCTTATTCTTCAACTAGTTCCTTATATATGATTCAAAGTCCACTTATTTACAAAAACGCCACTCTTGTTCTGTTTTTTTTTTTAACATCTATCCGAACAATTTCTTGTGACCACCGAAAAATTTCATACATCATTAATTTGATGTCACTAAAATTATTATTCACTGTTCTATGATTTTAATGACATCAGTCTTAAATACTGATTTATTTCAATACACCGATTAAACTAGATTCCGGGTATTACAACACAGAAGCTAGATACTTTGTTGTTGTAACTAAGTACATGGACATAGTAATTTGAAAACCCCTGTGACTAAATTACTACAGGAAATAAGGTCCAAATATTATCTATGATGTTGTATATGAGCTTAAGGAGATAGAGAAAATATTCCTTAAAAAGCTGAAATCTAACTTCAAAATGATGCTGAAGAATCTTTCATGTAAGGTGTTTAGAGAAAAAAGGTCTACTGGTCCCAAGTTGGAAAGAAATTAGGATGGTGATGAAGTAATCTGAAGATACAATGTATCAATGATAGATATAGTTACACCTATGAATTGGCAACAAATATAAGCTTTTAATAGCGTATTTGTTGTATTCTCTGAATATGTTTGCCTAAATTTGACTTGTCTTTATAAAAAATGAATTGCTTGACAATCTTACATTGTAGTTAATACAATGGTATATATTCTTATGTTTCCTAGTTCATTTTCTGTTTATACTCTTTTTTTTCATTATTGTACAAGAGTGAAGGATTGAGAAAAAGAGATAAATATAAATTTAAAAAATTAGGGATTAAAAATTAGGATTTATTGGTTAAGTTTGGATAGATTAGTATCACTTGGCCTCCAACACTAGTGAAACTCATACACACACACACACACACACACACACACACACACACACACACACACACACATAACCTTTTAAACTGAATTATTAAGGTTTTAAAAAGTTGATCATTTAATTGAAAATTTTAAAAGCTCGAGTACTGAATTGAAAAAAAATCTTAAAAGATTAGACATTTTTGAAAATGTTATTCCAATCTATATATCTCATATTCAATCTGTGAAGTTTTTTAAACTTCACAATTAAGTAAAACTCAATTTACATTATTTTTTCTCTTTAAGTGCGTTATTATGTGGCTCGTTAGTTCCTAATATGTTAAAAATGAATAAAAATTTTGATTTTAGTTCATAACTGTAATTAGGGAAATTAAAAATCTTTTTAATTGATCTTTAAATTTTAATTACATAATTTATAATCATATACCAAAATTAAAATCTAGTAACATATTACAACCCAATTATTATGAATGTCAAAGTGGTTTAACTAACATATGTATGCATGGTAATAATATATAATTTAATTATTTTATCATCTAATGTTTCAATTAGATATAGAGTATGAAATTACGTTGTATTATTTATAACATTTAATCATGTTTTTTTCTTGCAAATTAGGAATCTATTTCTAGTTAATAGTTGAAAACTCAATTTCAAATCCCAATTCACTTTAACTAGAGAATTGCTAAATCATTACTAGTTAAGAATAATAAAACATCTTCCATCACAACTTTAGGATAATTAATAACTTATTAATTTACATAACTACTTTCATATAGTTCATATTATATCTTAGTACTACCAATTTAGCTATCATAAATAGAATATATCATAACTACAATCAAAGTATAATAATTTTTATATGCGATACTTTGGTAATTTTAAATTTAAAAATTAATCATACAACTATCACAATGCAAAATTCAAATATACATAAGTAATATTCCATTAGTGTTTCTCATTGGTATTGTTTTATCCCAAACTTTTCGTGAAAGATTAGAGCTGTTGAATGGGAAATTATGGTGATTAGTCATGAGTAAAGAGCTAATGAATGAAAGTTCTTGAACCAGAATTTATAGACAAGAGTAAAGTAAGGAATGAGAAAAGTGGATAGATTCATGATTTGCTATGGTGTTTTGGTGGATAAGAGATTTTGAAATAAGAAGAATTAAGGTGAAAGTTAGAAGTGAAATGAAAGCAAAAATGAAGTTGAATATGTGTAGCAAGTTAATGAATGATGTGTACACATATGTATGTTCTGTTATTCATGTTCATGATTATTCATGGATTTAATTTTCATTATCGATAATGTTGATTTGAAATGGAGTTGAGAATGGTGAGTAAATGAAGTAGTAAAGATGATCTTGATATGAGTTATGTTAAGGAAAGATTTAGAAACAAAATTGGCAGTGATATGAAAAATATTCACTGAGTGTGCTTCAGTTTGTTAGCCATAATGTTTTCTCTAGTTGTCCAAACAAGATGATTCTTAATTTGGATTAAACTAGAAATATATGGCTACATTTCTTATGAAAACATTGGATTTCAATTCTGTCGCTAAGAATCTCAAAAGTTGTCATGAAGTTAAGAATTGAGTGCAGTACGTTGGTATATGAATGGAAAATTCATCCTCAAAATTTAGGGGCAAATTTGGGGTTGATATAAATAGATTTTGGCAAAGTTACCTTCTAGAAAGTTGTAGATATTTCTTTATTTTTCCAACGGTTATAGTATGAAAATTTCAGACATTGGAGCTGAAAGGTATGACCTTTATAAATGGGGACGTTCTAGAGACAGAAGTAAGACGACGCAAATGAAAGAAGGAAGAAACTATCGTCTTAGTTACTGTTTATCTAAGATGAAGTTGTTGTTCATCTTTTATCTTTTGTTCTATTTTTTACCCCTTAGATGAAAGAATTTGTTTTAGAGTTCTGCATGAGAGTTGTAGCTCTTGAAGTCTTCTTTCAAACCATCTAAATAACACCTTAATGCAATATCCGTAGGGAAGATTATGGCAATTTTCCTAACCTTGTATCGTCTGATGACGTCACTTCGTCTAAAAAATGACATCATATCGTCTGTTCTATTTTTGACCCCTCAGATGAAAGAATTTGTCTTCATGATCTAGAGTTGTAGCTCTTGAAGTCTTCTTTCCAACCATATAAAGAACACCTTAATCCAATATCTGTGGGGAAAGTTATAGTAATTTTCCCAACCTTGTATCTTCTGATGACGCCACTTTGTCTAAAAAATGACGTCATATCGTCTGTTCTATTTTTGACCCCTCAAATGAAAGAATTTGTCTTCGACGTCTTCATAAGAGTTGTAGCTCTTGAAGTCTTATTTCATACCATCTAAAGAACACCTTAATCCAATATCTTTAGGAAAATTTATGGAATTTTTCCCAACCTTATATCGTTTGATGACGTCACTTCGTTTAAAAAATGATATCATATCGTCTGTTCTATTTTTGACCACTTAGATGAAAAAATTTGTCCTCAAGATATTTTTGAAATTGTAGCTCTTGAAGTCTTCTTTTCAACCATCTAAATAACACCTTAATTCGATATCTGTAGGAAAGTTATGGCAATTTTCCCAACCTTGTATCACCTGATGACATCACTTCATCTTAAAATGATGTCATATTGTCTGTTCCATTTTCTACCCTTCAGACTATAGAATTTGTCTTTAAGGCCTTCATGAACATTGTAGATATCAAAGTCCTATTTCCAATTGTCCAAAAACAAGATCAATCTGACATTGTTTGTGAAAGTTATGAAAATCGCGCCAAAATAGGTTCAATTTGAATGAGGTCATAGACATAGTTGTTTCTTTTGACCATAACTTCTTCACTAGACCTCCAAATGACTTGATTCTTGAACCATTGGATTCGTAAGACTTTTCTATACTTCTTCACCAAAAATCTTAGCCATTTTAAATGAATGGAGAAATATTAAGTGAAAAGAGCGGTAAGGGTGCAGTGAGTATGTTCTTAAGTAATATGAATTGGTGTTATTCTACCGAATATACTTTAGTATTTTGAGAATTTTTGGAGCTCTACTTATCCAAATGAGATGATTTATGATTTGTGGTAAACTAGAGACATGGAGCTACAAATGGTATGAAGAAATTGAAATTGAAATTTCAGATGTTTAAATTTTCGATGGAAGTTGTGCATAGTATACTGTTATGGACAAGAGTAGTCCAAAAATAGTTGAAGTATATCTTTTGAATCATTGAACCAAATTGAATGATTTTGGAGGCATTAGAAACTTAAGATAACGGGGAACACTTTCTTCTTTAGAACTGAATGTTCAAAGTTATTTTTGGCAAGACACTTATGTTTAAAAGAACATAAGCTTATAAGGAAGGATAAAATGGACTTTTTGGACTCATTAATGGCATAATTGGAAGAAGAAATGTTGTCTTGCTTATAAATGAAGAAGAAAAATGTGAATGAGAAGATCCTGGTGAAGCAAATATGTGGATGAGAAAAGAGATAAGAGAGAGAAACATGAAAAAGAGTGAAAGAGAGAGAAGAGAAAACAAGCTAGGGTTTTAATTTTCCTAGCCTTCATGAGAGATTTTGAGGTTGTTCAAGAAGAGAAAAAGGTAGAGGAAGAGAAGAGCTTCCAATTGAGCCAAATATTTCTTCATTTGGTGAAGAACCAAGGGGGTCATAGAGACCTATTTTAGTTATATCATCTCACGGAGTACACATTAAAGATACAGCAGGAAAGAACCTTTGATACCTTAGGTTGTTTGCAAAGAGAAGAGGCATTTTGAGCAAGTCTCTAAGGAAGAAAATCAAGGTGGGTACATGTTTATAATAGAATCAATAAGCCACTACTGTTTTTCTTTAAATCAAAGAAGATCACTGATTTCAATTACATCATAAGTGTTGCACCTATTATTTTTGAATGACTTGTGAAATCTGCTATATGTTTGCTTCATGAATTGTGTGATGATTGATGAAAAATCTTTGCAAATAATTCTTTTGAAAAGATGTATGTTTATGAAATCAAGTTTTTGGAAATGATTTTCAAGTTGTAGCAAATATATGAAAAGCAAGTTTTCAAAAAAGTGCCATTTTGGGCAAGAAGTTTACAAGAGTTTGAAAGATATGTGTTATGTGGGTTTGTGGTAGTCTCTCAAGAAATGTCACGTGCACGTTGACCCAAGTTATAGGTGTCTCCCATTTGTTCGCTAGTGGCACGGAGCTTCTTCAAGGACTCCCTCAAGAATTATGACTACACAGGACCCTTTATGTAGGAACGTGTAGTGCGTCATGTTTATGGACTTACCCAAACCACCCTGACATGCTTATGTGCTCATAATATGTTTGAAACAAGTCTGATGCATTTATATTTTACAGTTGTGAATTTGACGACACGAAAAGAATTTTAAGAAACAAGTGTTTTATGATTCAATAAGATATTTTCTATGTCAAGTAAAATGGTTTCAAAAGTTTTGCTTACTTTCCTGTTATAAACTGTTACTCACGTGCTTTCAAGCTCACCCCCCTCCCCCCTTTTTACTACATCTTCAGGTGATAACTAAGAGATCAAGTGATCAAGAGCCTAAGGGATTCACTAAATTTGCTAAATTTGCAGTTTGAGTTGGTTTTGGGAATGCACAATATTATAGTTGCATACCTAGTTCATTCGTTTAAGAGTTTTTGTAATTTGAGACTTTGAGATAAGGTTGTAATATGGCTTAGAATGCCATTAGAGATTTATAAAACCTTATTCTTTTGCTGTTAAGGAAATATAAATTGTGTATGGATGATATTGAGATGATTATTAGCTTGAACAGATGATTTTCGAGCATAAGTTGTGGATATAAATATACATTTATATATACATATACATATGTACGCCTAAATGAGATTAATGGGAAGACAAAACATGATTTATGAAGGATCAAATATAGTTGGATGTGATGAGATAAAAATTTGAGAGTTTAATGAAGTAAAATTTGAGAACTGAACGGTTAAGCTCAGCACGTTCCAAGTTTGCGAGATGCAAATTTGCAAACCTTCCCTAAAAACAATGGTGCTATGATTTCAGGGAAAGATTTGGATTAATCTAGGTAGAAATAGGCAAATGTGCCTTCTAAAAAGTTGGAGGTCTTTCTCTTAGCTTCCCAATGGTATATATCGTAGGAAACTTTTGACCCAAATGTTCAAAAGTTGTGGTCCTTATAAGGAAAAATGTTTAGAACTATAAGTGGCATCATCTATAATGACATCATTTCGTTTTAAGAATGCATCATTTGTAAGGATGCATTCGTCTGTCAAGTTGTTTCATCTGTAAAGACTTTTTTTTCATCTGGGATGACGTCATATCGTCTGTGATAACATCATTCATCTTAAGAACTTTTCTTCGTCTGTATTTCGCTTCATTTTAAGACTTTCACTTCGTCTGTGACGACGTCATATCGTCTGTGATGATGTCATTCGTCTTAAGACTTTTGCTTCATCTGTATTTCGCTTTGTCTTAAGACTTTTGCTTTGTCTGTGATGACATTATATCGTCTATGATGGCGTCATTCATCTTAAGACTTTTTCTTCGTCTGTATTTCACTTCGTCTTAAGATTTTCACTTCATCTGTGACGACGTCATATCGTCTGTGATGACCTCATTCGTCTTAAGACTTTTGCTTCGTCCGTCTTTCATTTCATCTTAAGACTTTTGCTTCGTCTATGATGATGTCATATCATCTATGATGATGTCACTCGTCTTAAGACTTTTGCTTTGTCTGTCTTTCGCTTCGTCTTAAACGTTGCATCATCTTAAGTTGACTTTGCTTCGTTTTAAGTTGACCCCGCATTCGTCTGCTTTTTTCTACATTCGTCTGCCTTATGCTTTCGTTTGTTCCGCATTTGTCTGCTTCTTGCGTTCGTCTACCTCATGCTTTCGTCTGTTCTACATTCTTCTGCTTCTTCCATTCATCTGCTTTATGCTATCGTTTGTTCTTTGATTTGTCTACTTTGCCATTCGTCTGCTTCTTGCATTCGTCTGCCTTGTTTTGTCTGCTTTGTTTCATCTGCCTTTTTACTTCAACTGTTTTTCTGTTTCGTCTGCTTTTGCTTCATCGGCTTCTGCTTCTTTTGCTTTTAGCTTATGTGACCAAAACTTCTTCTTCTGTACACTATTCATCTGATGCTATCGTCTGGTCCATGTTTGATCCTTCAGATGATAGAATTTGTTTTCAAGGTCTGCATGGAAGATTGTAGACATTGAAGTCCTCTTTCGAACTCTTCAAGAATAACCTTGATCTGAAAACCCTAGAGCAAGTTATGTCTTTTGTCCCATGATAGGTGAAATCTGATTGAGGTAAAAATCCTGTTGGATTCTTTCAGCCATAACTTCATTATCTGACCTCCAAATGAGGTAAATCCTGTGTCTAGGTAAAGTAGAGACATAGAGCTATTGAATGATCCGAATGGATAGAATTTGAACCCAGTCTCTAAGATGCTCAATATTTGGATGAAGGTTGAGCTTAGAATGTTTGCTTCAGTATAAGAAAGATTTGAAAGACAGGGCCCGACATTAAGGCATTAGAAGATGATGATGAATCGAAGATGACTATTGAGGGTTAAATGGGAATAATCCTGCATGGGAACAAGTACAAGTATATGTCTTATGATAAGGAATGTTGGGTGCAGGAATCAGTGCCCAACATTTATGGTATCAAAGCAAGAAGAGAAATGGATGATGATTAAGGAAACTTCATTGGTACAAGTTCAATGATTATGATCTTCGCAAGAGTTGGGTTCCGAAAACGGGATCCAACAAATTGTTTGGGATTTTTCATGTAAAATCTGCGTGTTTATTTCTTTATTACTATTCTTTCATTCCTATTTAGCTGAGAACATGCTCTAATTCGGTTAATTTTCATAACAAGTGGTATCAAAACATGGTGAGAAAATTACGACAAGTTTTTTGGTATAATCCGTTCTATTTTTAGGTGACGATAGTGAAAGTTGATGAATAGTAAAATAATAACCAAGAAAGGTAGCAACTGTTCATGCATTTAATTTTCAATTAACAATTTATCTTAGTTATAGCAACTGGGTTCTATTCAGGTATATCATACTACTCATATGTACATATATGGAACTATTCATATATATGGTACTATTTATGCATATGAGTACTATTCATATATATGGGTACTATTCACCTGAAATAGTGGGAGTAAAGTTCTGCTCGTGATAAAAGCAATGGTAGCAAAATTTCAGATTGATAAGTTCAATGGGAATACTTTCTAATTGCAAAAATTGAAGATGAAGGCTATCTTGAGAAAAGATAACTATTTAGCGGCCATCAGCAAAAGGCTAGCAATATTCATGATGATAATAAGTGGAATGAGATAGATGGGAATGCTATTGCAAATCTTCATCTGGCATTAGTAGATGGGATGTTGTCAAGTAGAAAGGAGAAGAAAATGACAAAGGAGATTTAGGGTCATCTCATAAGATATACGAGGCCAAGTCACTCCATAACAAGATCTTCCTTAAGAGAAACCTGTACACTCTTTATATGTTAGAATTTACTCCAGCGATAGAGCACACCAACACTTCTAATACTTTTATTTTCCCACCTCACATCATTGGATCATAAAATAGAGTCTTAAGAGCGTGTTAAACTTCTACTTCAAAGTCCACTAGATTTGTATGATCAACTCATCATCAATTTAACGTATGATCAACTCATCATCAATTTAATAAACAATATCCATGCGGACCACTTAGTCTTTGTTGATTTTGCAACCACTATTCTTGAAGAAGAAAACTGACACAAGAACAAGGAAGTCATGCAAGCAACTACATAACAAGTAGAAAATTAATGGTGATGGGAGGGAGATCAACAAAATGTGGCCAAAATGGGGATTACAATCATAGTAGGGGAAAGTCAATAAGTAAGAAGAATTTAAGAAGCTACAATTATGGCCAAAAGGGTCACTTAAAGAAGGATTTTTGGAATAAGATAAATTCCAATTCTCAAGGAAATGTGGCAAGCACTTTAGATGATGGTAAAGTCTTGTGTTGTGTGAGGCAATAATAGCAAATAAAAGTAGAAAAATATTTTTTGGTGTATGGCTTTTCCATTTGGGAGATACATTTCACATGAACTCTTAGAGGGAATGGTTCTATCATTATAACCAATCTTAGAAGGATCTGTGTACAGTTGCAATAATCATACCTTAAAGATCATTGGTGTACGAACCATCAAGTTGAATTTGTATGATGGTATACTTTGTACTATCTAAGGAGTACAACATGTGAAGGGTTTGAAGAAGAACTTCTTATCTTTAGCATAACTGGCTGATCTTAGTTATAAGGTTGAAATTGAAAATAAGATCATGAAAATAATTTGAGGTGCACTTGTACTTATGAAGGGAGAAAGGTAGCTGCAAATTTGTATATGCTGAAGGAAGAGACTTTGCAAAAGGCAGAAGCATTAGTTATTTCAGGATGTTCAAATGTAATGATATGGCATCAGAAAATTAGACATATGTATAAATAGGGAATGAAGATTCTTGTTGAGTAAAAGCTACTTCTACGGTTCACAAAGGTATCTCTGCCTTTCTGTGAGCATTGTGTTACAAGCAAGTAACATCAGTTAAAGTTTAACACATTAAATTGTAGAAGCAAATTACACTACAAAAAATTACAAATTACTTACAGAAAAATCTGTAATAAATTAGAGATGGAAATTAATTTTTCATCGGTAAAATTGTCAAAACATGGGTTTTTTATGTGGGGAAATTATCCCCACTATTTTGCTGATAGAATATAAACACAGAATAGTAAAGTTTGGCATAAAAATGGGTGACAATGGTTGGCGAGAAAAATAAGCATTGATAAATTACCGATGAAAGGAGTTTTTGTTAGTAATTTACCGATGGAAATTGCTTCTATTGGTATTTTTGTTTTTTTATTAAAATGAAAGAGATGCCATTTTGGTTTTAGCTTAAACCTACCCAAAAACCCGCCCCCCCCACCCCCGC
>JAOTAZ010096395.1:0-11030 GCA_025629785.1 Erythroxylum oxycarpum | reverse complement strand
TATAGTTGCTTTTTATTTCTTGTATCTTTGTTTATCATCAAAATTATTATTCAAACGTAAAGTCAGTTTCGACTTAACAGTATCATTTTAGGTTATTGGTCTTTTCATATAACCATCTTAAAACAAATGAGAAGAGTCTCATTTATTAGCTTCTTTATGATTGATTAAGGAAGGGAGTGATGCATTGGATGCACTTCACTTCTTTCTTTAATTCTTAACCAAAATTGAGAGAAATAATACAAGGGGTTGTTGAATTTTTATCTCTTTCTCCCCTATCTTCCATGAGCTAGCCAAAATTTGCATGAGAGGTGTTTCATATTTGGCTTCTTTCTTTTAAGGCAAAATCTCTTTAAGTTTTCTTCTCCTTTCCCACCAAAGGATCTTGTTAACCAAGTTGTCCAAGGAGAACAAATGGTAGATTAGATTAGTCGAGGATATAATAACAAGAAGAGGATACATCACCTAGGAGATGATACATTGCCGAGGATAAGATAGCACAACAAGGAGTTAAAGTTATAGTAAAGGACTCGGTATATTTCTACCATCTTGTTCATATATTAAATATTTTCCTTATACCATGTCATGTATGGCTTGGTATGTTGATTTGGTTATCTTGCTTTGCTGCAATTTTGATTTCTCAAAATTTTTTGAAATCTACCGTTATAGCGAAATCTTGCATGCTTAATTTTTCGATCCAACAGAAGGCTAGACATCTAAAGAAGTGAAGAATAATTATGTAAGTATAAAAATTTTAATTTTATAGTTTATTTATTTACATAATACTAACTAATAATATTTGAATGACATCACGATTTTTAATTTTAAATTGTAGGACAAGATGCAGAAGTTGTTGCAGAGATCATTATCTGACAAGAATGAGCCCAATTTGGATGACATTTACAACAACATACTTGATACAAGATCAAGGTATATCAAAGGTCTTGGGTATGCCCTTAAGCCAATTGGTTCATCATCGTCACGACCAACATATGTAATAACACTTCAAGAGGAGAACCAGTCAGTTAAGGCTCAATTAAAATGTAATGAAGAAAAATAAGATCATATTGAAGAAACATTACAACGTAATGAACAAAAATTAGACCGTACTGAAAAAGAGTTGACCAAGCTTAAAAAGATGCTTAAATAAATAAATTTATTTAACTACACAAATAAATTGTTGGTAAATTATTTCCTACGTCTACATTAAAAAAGCTAATTGCCCTTACCCACCAAAATCAATCTTCGTAGTACATCATTTGTGACAATTTTGTCTCTCCTCACCTAGTCCTTTTTGGGTGACAATTTCATGAAAACATCGGAAATAATTTTTTGATACTAAAATTTTGCGACCATTGGTTCAACGATTTTTTTTACCATCACAAAAATGTTTTTGCGACAATATGTTGTCTTTTATTGACGAAATTTTTTGTCTCCAAAACTGTGTTCTATTGTAGTCATAATTTATTGCCATACTTTCAAAATAGTTAATTCTGATGAGATTAACATAGTATACACTAGTAGAAAATGTGTAACAAAAGTATCACTTCTCTATGTTAACGCCATGCATTAGTTATAAGAAATCTCAATACTATTTTAGTATCGTAGCACTATATGAAATTAATGAATATTATGATATTCCATAGATCAATAGTAATGGCTTATACTACGTCATGAGTTCCTTTAGTGCAAATATCTGTCCATCATAAAATTTGGCTTTATAGAAGGAAACTATGATGTATGATGAATGTTAAGCTTTAGGAATGATTATGATTCGTCTTGATTAGCTTAATGGTATATCTTTAATTCTAGATGTTTCAAAAATTGGAAAGTGGATGATACAAAATGTTCATATGTTTATTGTGTTGGGAAAAATAATGAATTAAATCTCACAGGTAAAATAAGCAAGAAAACAATATACATAAATTTAACAAGGTTCACCCTTTAATTTGGGCTACGTCTATAGGCTAAACTCTGAATAAAACTCTCACTAGTGAAAATAGTAGGTATAGAGAGTGGAAAATGATACAACAAAATAGTGGCAATCACACATAAGGTGTTTCCCAAATTTATTATCCCTAGGATAATATCCTCACTATTTTGTCATTTACCTTTTTAGGAAAGCGTTTCCTAAAAATACCACAAAATCACTCTCTCATATAAAATGGCTCTCTAAAATTCACTCTCAAACTCATTACACATCTCATGTACATTTGATGTGCATCTATATTAAGAGAGGAGGAAGGGAGGTCTTTTATAAACCCTCCACCATATGACAGCTTGCATGCAAGCTATTAAATGCAACTTGTTTATCAACTTGCTCTTTCTTTTTTAAGATAAATCTAGAACGGCGGTACCACGTATGTTGATACCGCCTTACAAGTCTCCCTTACTGATTACATGGTATTTACTATCATTCCTACAGATGATCGACTGAACTCAAACTTTCCCTTAGTTAGAACTTTTTCACATATTTGATCCATTTTCATCCATATGAATCTTCTCAAGCTGTAATAGCTTCTTCTCTAACACCTCTCTGATCTAGTGATATCTCACATCAATATACTTTGTTCTCGAATGGAATGAGGAAATTTTCCAAAGGTGAATAGCACTTTGACTGTCACAAAATAGTTGATATCTATCTTGCTGAAAACTAAGTTCTTTTAAGAACTTCTTCATCTATAGGAGCTCCTTGCATGCTTCAATTGCAGTAATAAATTCCAATTCAATGGTGGATAGAGCAACACATTTCTGCAATTTTGATTGCCATGACATAGCTCCCCCTGGAAAGATAATTAGGTAACATGAAATAGACTTTCTCGAGTCAACATTACTGGCCATGTCTGCATTTGTGTAACCAACTAACACAAGCTTGGTAGTTCCAAAACATAAGCATATTTTGGAAGTACCACGCAGATATATGAGAATCTACTTCACAGTATCCCAATGTTCCTTACCAAGAATTGAACGAAACATACTCATTACTTCAACTGCGTGTGGAATATTTGGCCGTGTACATACCATAGTGTACATCAAACTTCCAACTGTAGAAGCATAGGGGACTTCCATCATCTCTTCCTTCTCTTCATCTATCGAAGGGCATTGCTTAGTATTCAACCTAAAGTGATTAGCAAGAGGACAACTAACCGTTTTAGCTTTATCCATGTTGAACCTTTGAAGGACTTTCTCAGTGTACTTCTCTTATGATAACCATAATTTTTTGGCGCCCTTATCTCTAATAATTATCATGCCAAGAATCAGTTTTGTTGGCCCCAAATCTTTCATGGTAAAAGACTCGCTTAATTGCTTCTTTAAACTCTTAATCATGATGATATTTTGGTCAATAATCAATATATCATCAACATAAAGTAAAAGGATGATGAAATCATCGCTAGAGAATTTTGGTACAAAAAATTAATGATCTGAAGTAGTATTTTTATAGACTTGCTCCCTAATAACTGTTTCAAACTTCTTATACCACTATCTCGGTGCTTGTTTTAAACCATAAAGGCTTTTCATCAATCTACACACATAGTCCTCTTTCCTTTTTTCTTGAAACCCTCTGGCTGCTCCATATATATCTCTTCTTCTAAATCTCCATAAAGAAAATTTTTATTGACATCCAATTGCTCAACTTCTAAGTCTAGACTTGGTAACAAAACCGAGCATTGTACGGATAGATGTCATTTTCACAACTAGTCGAAATATCTCGTCAAAATCATACCTTTTCTTTAGTTGAATCCTTTAACAACCAATCTATCGTTGAATCTTGGATGGGGATTCTGTTCATCATACTTAATCTTGAACACCCGCTTATTTTTCAAAGCTTTCTTGCCATTTGGCAACTTTACTAGTTTAAAAGTTTTATTCTCATGCAAGGACTTCATCTCATATTTCATGGCTTCAAACCATTTCATCTTATGTTCATCTATCATAGCCTCTTGAAAATTCTTAGGTTCTCCCCCTTCAATAAGTAACACATGCTGATCACTGGAGTATCAAGTAGTGGCTTGTCTTACTCTCATAGATCTCTTTATTAGAACTTGAGTAGTCTCTAGTGCTAGTGGTTGATTATGAACATCATCTTCATTAGAATCTTCATATGATTGATTTTGAATGGGAGCATCATTGTAACACCCCACTACCATAGAACATATATCTAAACATCCAGAGGACATTCAAGAACATACCCTATGAGAACGGCATGTTAGAGTAATGATATTCACTATTATGGCATCATATAAAATATAAGAGATCATAAGTTCAACATTTCTCATTTCATTTCACAAACATCATTTACATTGTCATTACATTCCATAATCCATCTATGTACATTACAAAAATATATGAGAGTTTAATGTTCTTTACAAAATATCTAACATGAAATGAGATGTTAACAGAAACAATCTATCTAAGCTCCTCAGGCATCAACTAACTAGACCTTTAAACCATTCTTGATTCTAAAATTGACAATTCTAGACTATTACTAGATTGCCTGAGAAGCTAGGTCTCCTCGGCGCACCTGAAAAACAACGTTGCAATTTTAATGAGTTTTGTGAACTCAATAAGTGAACCATCATCGATGTGCTCACTCGAGTCAAAACACAACATCATAAGTATATCACATTAGCTAGAATTAATTCACATACGGTTTTGTATACCAAATCACACTATACATCATATCTCAATAAGCACATTATAATACAAACAAGTCATTGAATCTTTTCAGAACAATCCAATCTTTCACCTCAATCACTAATATCATCAACATGTATACAAGCATTGCAGATCACTATATCAACATGATCTAGTACCGTTTTTCACAATCATTCACATATACACAAACATAACATAACATTATATCAACTTAATTTAGTAATTCTTTACAATGATTCACATGATACATGTAAAGATATATATGCAATGGTTATGAAACTCCACTTTTATTTTTATTTTGTTGTGACTAAGCACCTAATTAATTATCCCGTCTCCATTGAGGATACTAGCCTCATTTTAGATATTATCTCGTACCTATTGTGGATACTGGGCTCATTAATCATTGAGTCTATGGCTTTATGTGCACATTTCTAAACTTTAAGCTCTTTTTCGCATTGGTCACTCCAGTCATAACTCCTTTATCTAATCATGCATATCAATGTAATGAAAATGCATCAAATCATGTACTATGCTATCAATAACTCTCATTCAGTGTGCACAGTCAACATATAGTTGGGAACACAGTTTTTATATTCACATTCAATTTGTAAACACTTCCAACATGTTACAGAATATCAAACTCCTCAGACCATCAATGTCCAGAATTAACACAATCATACCGGTAACAATTCAATATCTAACAGTTAATGAAGAACCATTCAAATATAGTAAGTAAACATCTAAGTTAACTCACAATATGCTCCAGATAGCTATTACTTTGACGAGCCAGCAATATCTGGATGTGGACGTGCAAATTGTGCTTCTAATTCATGCAATACAAACATATTTACACGTTACTAACTTGTTTAATCAAATTGATACTTAATTATACATATGTATATATGTTATGTTCAATGCATGCTCAATTGACTTTTCCTGGGTACGTATCCTTAATCATAATTCTTGATCATTCAAATATTATAGCTTGTACATAACTTGTAGGTTATGCCTTAAGTAAGTTTGATTACTCCAAATTCATCACTCATTCATTCACCAATCCTTTTTTTTCTAATGATTTATATTCTCATAATTTTCCAATTCTCATTCATTTATACCTAGTTCACATTGTTCTTATCCTTTGAATCACATTTGCATTCATAAGAACATCTTTATACCATTAACAACTCATACTTCCCAAATTCATATACATTGATATCAAAACAATCCATTCCTTAAGTTTTAACATCAATTAACAACCTAAACTTATCAAACCCTTAACCACTTAATCCAGCATCAAACTAGGCTCATTTTCAAGCCTCAATCAAGTTCAAATACACCAATGTAAATTTTCTTGTCCTCATGTGGTTCAACAATTGCACAAAACAAAATTTACCATATCAAAACATTGCCCACGATTATGGGGTACCTTCCCATTATCATGATAGAAGCTAATGGATCTGCCCATAGTCGTGGGATGAGTGCCATGATCATGGACTACCCATTTTCCTGTTATTTTCCATATTCAATCACCTTCATTCCAATTTCAAAACACCTTCATAATAGTTCCTAAATTATGCCTCAAGTATACCTTAATTATATGTCAATTCCTAAGCAATCTCATCTCCAATTCTAACTCAAAATCATTCATTGGGCAGCTCATAACTATTTTCTTTCTTGCATCAAAACAAAACAGAAACTATCTAATTCACTATCACATTCCAGCACAAACTCATCATCAATATCATATACAAATCATCCTAATTTCAACATCATAAACTTTCTATTATAACATGCCATAAAGAACAATCTTTTACTTACTTTTCTAGCTCAAATTTCGAGCTCAAAGATCAAGCTAATTCAACTCTCCATGCATGCAAAATCATCCATGTACAAGATGAAAGTAGGATGTTTCCAGTAAAGGTAAAATGATGATAGCAGATTATAACTATCTTTTAGCAGATTTTCTTGTATGGATCTTATAGTGAGTATGAAACAAATGGAAACAAGGTGCAAAAGTTGGGAGGGTTTCGGTGGTGAGAGCAGTGAAAAAGAGGAGAATAAACTAAGCTAAAACTTCTCCTACGTAAACTTGACACATCAAATGCTATGTGTGACCATCTTACATTAACATTTGTCCTTAGGCATATAAGTCACTTGTCCTATGTATATGCTGCCAATTTTCACCTAGTTATTAGTCCATTTGTCACTCCATAATCAATGCCATTTTTCAATTAATTAACTATGTCAAATGTCACTCATTTATCTATTCCAAATGTCACTCAATTATAGGCTTAGTCATTTTAATTTCCATGTGTCCACTTGTCTTACCACCACTTAGCATTTTTCCTATACCAAATGTACATTTTAATTCATCAATTTTCCAATTGTACCAATTATTTCCAATTTTACTACTTGTAATCAATCAAACCAAAATGTAAGGCATAAATAATACACAATTCACATTATGATCATTTTAAACCTTGCACACCCCGGAATAAATCAATTGAGTGCATATACATTCTTTGCAATGTATACTAAATCATAATTCATCTGTGTATGATATCATTATGCATGTGAATGAAATGTAATTCATGAATTTTCAATGATATAGCTTCTATGCAATAGTCTAGGGTTCTAATCCCTCAATTTGAAAAATCAGCTATTGCAATCATCATCAGCTACGTTTGGCTGGAGATTTTTTACTTCATCTCTAAATAGTCTTGGCACCATTTTTGGGGGAATTAACTCTAAGTCCACCGGGTCACCTTTAGTTCTTGGAAAATCCTCTTTCACTTTGTCTAGATCTTTAATAGTTTGATCTTCGACAAATATAGCATCACGACTCCAAATCAATTTCTTCTGGACTAGATCATAAAACCGATAACCAAATTGATTTTCTCCATAACCAATAAATATACACGGGCAAGTCTTGACGTCAAGCTTAGATCTCTCATCTTTACGGATATGGACATAAGCTTTGCAACCAAATACCTTTAGATGATCATAAGAAACATCCTTTCCTGACCATATTTTCTCCGGAACATCAGACTATAAAGGGATGCATGGTGAGTGATTTATACATGAACTGTTGTGAATAGAGCCTCATCCCAAAATGTCTTAGGCAACTTTGCATATGATTGTAGGCATCTAACTGTCTCCATCAAAGTCTTGTTCATCCTCTTAGCTAAACCATTCAACTGTGGTGTCTTAGGAGGAGTATGATGTCGAATACCATGTTCTTTGCAATAGACGTCAAATGGTCTATTGTACTCTCCACCATTTTTTGTTCGAATGCATTTTAACTTCCTCCCAGTTTGTCTTTCAATTGAGGCTTAAAATTGATTGAAAATATCTAGCACTTTATCTTTAGTTTTCAAGATGTATACCCACGTCTTCTTAGAATGGTCATCAATGAAAGTCACAAAGTATTGAGCACTTCCTAGTGAATTTGACATTAAGCCACATAGATCTGAGCGTACCAAATCCAACACATTCTTCATTCTGGAAGGAGGGGAACTTTTGAAAACAACTCTATTTTGTTTTCCTACAAAACAATCAACACGCTTCTTTAAATATACATGGTTAACTCCAAATAATGCATTCTTTTTCACCAACTGAGTCATCTCCTTCTCACTCATATGACCGAGTCTCATATGCCACAATTCAATTGCATCATCTTTCTCCACTAGATTCACAACATCATTGGAGAACTTTTCTTGCATCACATACAACTTTGAGCACTTACTTACCTTTGGCGATTACCAAGGATGTTTTAGTAAGTTTCCATTTTCCATCTTTGAAAGTGTTACAAAAATTTTCATCGTCCATTATACCAAATGAGATCAGATTTAAACAAAGATTAGAAACATGCCTAACATCTTTTAGAAGCAGTCTAATGCCATTGTCTGTTTCCAAGTAAATATCATCTTTTCCAGTGATTTTGGCTAAACTACTATTTCTCATTTTAATGACACCAAAATCTCCTTCTGTGTATGACGAGAGGAGTTCTTTATGTGATATGGTTTGAGTAGTGGCACCCCCGTCACCTATCCATATGAACTCATATGATGCACTATTCACATCATTATCATATGAGACGGTGTAAAAGTCATTAATGGTGGTGGTCGTCGATGCATGTTCATCATCACTACTATCATCTTTCTTGACTTATTTGCCTTTGTTCTTTTCTTTTTTGAACTTCCGACATAACCTTTTGATGTGACCCTTCTTTTTGTAGTGATGACACTTAACGTTTGCATATTTATTTGATCTTACTCTGCTCTTATCTATAAAATTTGGACCTCTATATTTGCTCATCCCCTAAAACCTATGACCAGAAGTTCTATATATGTTGAAGAGGCCGAATTCTGTGATCTCCATCTCATCTCTTCATTCAAAATTCTACTTTTTACAGATTCCACGTTAACAACACCGTCAACTGCAGAATTGGTGATTGAAATTTTCAAAGTCTCCTAAGACTCTGATAAGGAGGTAAGCACTAAAGAGCAAGCACTTTATCATCATACTTTATGCCCATTCCCAATAATTGATCAACGATCTTTTGAAATTCATTCAAGTGATTTGCCACCAAGGTACCTTTTTGATATTTTATTGGTACTAATTTTGTTAGATAAATTAGTTTATTGTTACTAATTTTTGAGACATATAACTCCTCGAACATCTCCCACAATGGTTGTGCATGAGCCTCGTTGCAGATATGATTATACACATTATCTTCAACAAATTGTCGAATAAAACAACATACATACTCATGCTCAAACGTCCACTCCTCGTCCGATTTATTTTTAGGTTTTACTGTTGTAAACACCAGTAAATGTATTTTTGTGACGAATAGAAGATTTGTCATCTTGTTCTTCTATATGTGGTAATTAGAGCCATATAGGCTAATCATCTTACTTATTTTTGCTGCCATCTTTGATGAGAAATGCTTTGACACAGAATCGAACCTAGCTCTGATACCACTTATATGGGAAAATTACAAACTAAATCCCATAGGTAAAATAAGTAAGAAAATAATACCTAGAAATTTAACGTGGTTCAACCTCTAATTTTGGCTACGTCTACGGGCCAAACTCTTAATAAAACTTCCACTAATGGAAATAGCAATTACAGAGAGTGAAAAATAATACAATAAATAATGGTACTTATACACAAGGTGTTTTCCAAATTTACTATCCTTAATATAATATCCTCACTATTTTGTCATTCACCTTTCTAGGAAATTGTTTCCTAAAAATACCCCAAAAATTACTCTCTCACATAAAATGTGTTGGCCCCTGAAATTTTTCTTGATAAATTAAGCATGATTTAAATGAATTATAAGGTTTGATGGATTAATTTTTGGAGCTCATTATTTATGTCATGGTTAGTAGGATTTTTATGACATAGATTAAGTGAATTGAATCATAAATGTTATAAGAATGAATGAAGGGCAAAATGGGCAAGTTACTTAAGGTTAAAAGATATAAGGCTTATATTGGAGGGCAAAAGGGACATTTGATGATTGTTAATGTTGGACCCCGAACCTTTTTGTAAGCTAAGGCTATTAAATGAGAATTTGCGATGATTATTCATGAGTAAAGAAATTAATAATTCTTGAAATTGAAATGAGATGACAAAGATGGTTTAGATACAAGATGGATTTAATGTGGAATATTAGAAGTTAAAAGCTAGAAAATGTTTTAGTATAAGAACAATATGAAATGATGGTGTATAATTGTTAGAATGTGAAGCCAAATTGAATAATTTTTGATATTATTAGAAAATTAAGACAATGAGGAACATTTGTCTAGAAGGAAGTTTTAGAAAATTTCTTCAATTTCATGATTAGAAAATGGGTTTTGATTTTGGGAAAAACCTAAGCATGATTTAAATGAATTTTGAGGTATAGATGGATAAATTATTTTATTTTGTAGAATTAATTAGCATGTTAATGAGAGTTAATTAACATGTTAATTAACTAAGACCATATGACATTGATTAATTGAATTAAAAGTGTTAAAGATTAAAACATATGCATGAGGGGTATTTGAGGAAGATCACTTAAGGAGGAAAGAACCAAGGCTTTTCATTAAGGGTAAGATGGACATTGTAGCATAAATGAGGGTATAAAAGGAGGGAAATAAGAGAGGCTTAGGGAAAAAGAAGGAGGGAACGAAAATGAGAGGGAGGAGGAGAGAGAAAGTGGCGTGGAGAGGAGAAAAGAAGGAGAAAAAGAAGAGTTAGCTAGGGTTTTGATTTTTCATGGATTCAAGAGTGATTTTCGTGTGGCTCAAGAAGGGAAAAACATGGAAGAAGATGAAAGCTTCAAGATGAGCCAAGAAATTTCGAAAATGGTGGAGATCCAAGGTAAGATG
>JAOTAZ010096339.1:0-11036 GCA_025629785.1 Erythroxylum oxycarpum | reverse complement strand
ATTTGGGGAGATTATGAGTTGATATGGTGGTAGGATGGAAGATGGAAGCATTGGAGGGGCTTGGAAGAAGGTTTGGGACACTTTGCCCAGTGTGTGTCCGTTAAACGGATATGCAAGTCTGTTTAACGGACCTTCTTGGTTGGATTTGGACCCTTTTCTAAGCCCATGTCCGTTAAACAGATATGCAAGTCCGTTTAACGGACCTTCTCGAACGAATTTGGGTTGTTTGGCCAGTGTATGTCCGTTAAACGGACATGCAAATCCGTTTAACGGACATCGTCAGGTCAGCTTTAGTGTTTTACGATTTTGACCAGTTTAGAGGCCGAATCTCGCTTTGAGGCCTCTAATACGAGTTGTAGATCTCGATGTCTTCTTTCCAATGGTTCAAAAATGAAATCAATCGGACAATTGTAGGAGAAGTTATGGCATCCGTGCCAAGACATGTTTAGTTAGAGTTAGGGCTTAAACATGTTGGATTCTTTCGACCCTAACGCCTTCGTTCGACCTCCAAATTGAGTGATTCTTGAGGCATTGGATTTCTAACGCGTTTAGGTACCTCCCTCAAAATTTGGTATCTTTTGGTTTTAAAGTTGAAAGGCTTGATTTAAAGCAAGTAAGGGTTCGTTGAGATAACCCTAAGTTGGCACCCGTTAACGCTTTTCGTAACCATTTCAGATGGTTGGGCTCCGGAAATATGGTCCATCACTTTTGGTTGGGCTACAGGAACGGGGTCCAACAATTCTAGTTAATACACACCAGAAGTTATCGATAGATACTGCAATTTTCTTAATTCAGTACCTAGTGGAGCTAATGTTTGCTGCTTAAATAATGTAGTTGATGTCAGTATTCCTACTTGACATTAAAGATTGGGGCATCCTTTAGACATTGTACTTAAACATTTACCCTTTATGAAAGCGATTAAAATTTTTGTTGATTGCAGTATTTGCCCTGTTGCAAACAAATCAGATTACCTTTTACACAAAGCAATAGTAATGCAAATAATATTCTTGAATTAATTCATGTTGACATATGGGGACCATATAAACATTCTAGCATGATAGGAGCACATTATTTCCTCAATGTGGTAGATAATCTAAGTAGATGTACATGAACTTTTTTGATGAAACATAAGAGTCAAACTGCATCCATTTTGAAGAATTTTATTGTCGTGGCTAAGAATCAATTTTAGAAATCAGTCAAGAGAGTTAGAACTGATAGGGGTTTAGAGTTTGTGGGAGAGAAATGTCAACAGATTCTTAGAGATTTTGGAGTTATACAAGAAAAAACCTATGTCTGCATGCCTCAGCAAAATGGAATAGTAGAAAGGAAGCATAGATCTATACTCCAATTAGCAAGATCCTTGATGTTTTAATATAGAATTCTGATAAAATTCTGGGGGGAAGCCATCTTACATACTGCTTTTCTTTTAAACAGATTACGTACAATTATCCTACATTGAAAAACTCCCTATGAAATTCTGCGCAAAAGGGAACCCTCCTTTGATAACTTCAAATGTTTTGGATATCTATGGTTTACAACAAATACCTTACCTCACAAAGACAAGTTTTCTCCGAGAGCTTTTAGGAGTGTTTTCTTAGGGTATTCACTAGGGCAAAAGGGTTTTAAGCTTTATGATCTAGATAACAATAAAATGGTTGTTTCTGGAGATGTTACATTTCATAAACTCATTTATCCTTTTGTAACCAAGGAAGACTATATAATTATGGGCCCAAGTAGTCAAGTTCCTTTACCTATTATACCTGACAACCTAAATGAATTCATGGAGGAGGATGTTATATGTGATAATCCTATTGAGCATACAGAAGTTGAGAATGGTGATGATCAGTTGCAAACCAGTAAGTCACCCTCACCTACACCCACAACTGAAACAGCTCCCATTAGACATAGTACAAGATTGAGAAAACCTGCAAGTTGGATGAATGATTATGTGTCAAATGTTGAGCATGGTATATCAAGCTACCAAAAACCCCTACATGTCAATAAACTTACCAGATACACTCCTTCTACCTACCCATACATTATACTGAAACACCTGTCAAATGCACATATATGTTTTGTTCCAAATTTGTCTGAAATGCAAGAGCCAATATCGTACTAGGAAGCAAAAGTCAATCAAAAATGGGTGAAAGCTATGAATGAAGAAATTGAGGCTTTAGAAAAGAAAAAAAACATGGTACATCACTGATTTACCCATAGGTAAGAAGCTTATAGGTTGCAAGTCGGTCTTTAAGGTGAAACTAAAGGAAGATGGGAAAGTTGACATATTCAAGGCAAGATTGGTAGCAAAAGGCTATAATCAAATTAAAGGGATAGATTTTCATGGAATTTTTTCACCTGTGGATAAGGTAGTGACTGACATAATTTTCTTTTCCATTGCTGCATCAAAGTCATGGAGTCTACACCAACTTGATATTAACAATGCATTTTTGCATGATTATTTGCATGAAGAAATTTTTATGGCATTTCCAAAAGGATATGATAAGGCTAAACCAACTCAAGTTTGCAAATTAAGGAAATCACTATATGGCCTCAAACAAGCCTCTAGACAATGGAACACAGAAATGACAACGAAATTGCAAGAGTATGGTTTTAAGCAATTAAGTCATGATAATTGCCTTTTTATCCTTTCTAAATACAATATATTACTAGCTTTGCTAGTGTATGTAGATGATGTTTTGATTACAGGAAATTCCGAAGGAGAGATTACAGTAGTCAAATCTTTTTTGGATGATAAATTTACCATCAAATATCTTCAACATGCAAAATACGTCCTCGGTTTAGAAATCACAAGGTCTGGAAATGGTATTTATGTTATCCAAAGGAAATATGCACTAGACTTGATTCAAGATGCAGGGTTGATGGGAAGTAAACCTACTGTCGCACCATTAATGAAGGGGCACAAGATGAGCATTGATGATGGTCCAAAGTTAGAAGATCCTTATTCATACCGACAGTTAGTGGGAAGATTACTCTATTTGGGATACACAAGACCTGATTTGGCTCATGCTACACAGCAGCTTAGCCAATACGTGCATGATCCCAGACAGCTTCCTTTTAAGGAATACTTGGCATGTTTTGAGATACATCAAGAACAATCCTTCCTTAGGACTGTATTTTCTAGCAAACAATTCGTTAAGATTAAAAGCCTTTTGCGATGCAGGTTGGGGATCCTGTATTGATAGTAGAAAATCACTAATAGCGTACTGCATTTTTCAGGGAAATTCCCTTGTTAGCTATAAAACAAAAAAGCAGACCACAGTGTCAAAATCCTCAGCTGAAGCAAAGTATAAATCCATGGCTTCAACAGTTTATGAATTGCAGTGGATATCCTATCCTGAGAGATTTTCAGATTCCAGAATCACTTCTTATACCTCTTCACTATGACAATCAGACTGCATTACATATAATAGCCAATCCAGTTTTTCATGAAAGAACTAAACATCTAGACATTGATTGCCATATTGTAAGGGAAAAATTCAAGCTAGGATTCATTTCACCGAGAAAGGTTCCTTCAACTCAGCAATTGGCAAATTATTTCACGAAGGTTCTTAGAGATCCATTGTTTAACAAGTTGGTTTCCAAGTTAGGCCCTTGTGATTGTTATCAGACCTTAACTTGAGGATGGGATGTTGAAATATGAAGTTTTTTTCATCAGATAGTTTTTATTCCTTTTCTCTCACATGGTAGTTAAGTTTGTTATTCTTTGTTTGGGTGTACATATTCTAGATCTTTCTTATGATAAGGTGTAAATAATGAGCTATACTTTTCTTTCTTATAAGCACGCAATCTTCGTGCTTGTTTTGATATATATATATATATATATAGAATCTTTGCACACGTTAAAAGTAATGAAGAGAAAACTTTCTCATCTATTATATATCCTCTTCTTCATTCTGTTTTCTTCTTCAATGGCATAAAATTAAATCTGTCATTGTTTTCCTTCTTACTCATAATTTGTTTAAACAAGTCCTGCAATTTTTGAAGATTAAGTCCATGATCCAATTCTATATCATCCACTTTTACTCCTTATTAGTTATATCTTTCATATATGAATCAATTAACTAATAAAATCAATAATTTAGAATTAAATAATGAATTCAATCATGAGATAGTGAGGAAGTTATGTTGGGAGTCAACCTAAACCATGAGGGTCACCTTTTAAGGCAAAGTTACAAATTGTTCTCTCATCTTAATAATATGCTACTATTCTTTCTTGTAATTTCAAGTTTCATGTGCATAATTTCTACTTTGTTTTATACAAATGATAGTAGACCTTAAATTTTTCATAAAGCCAAAAATCTTGACAATTGTTTTGACCCAACCGAAATAATCCATACTGCTTTTATTTTTAAATGGTTACAGTAACATAGCTACCGATTTGGGATAAGAAAGATTTGAAATATTAGTGCTCGATGGCCTCAATCTTTAAACGTAGTTTAGTGGTATTGCGGTTGGATTAGCTGCACTCTGGTTATGATGTTTTTTGCGACATGTTTATATGTTCTTTTATTAGATACATTATTCATAGTTTGAATATAATTTTTGATATTCCTGAAAATGTTACAGATGCATAACTCCACATGTCTTTAAATACTGTACGAAGGTTTCCGACTAGTTTCAATTTGGACATGATAGTGGCATGTAAAAATTGAAGAGCCAATTTGTGGCCTCTCTTTCAAGCATATGTATTATGTTTGTGCGTGATGGCCATGTATTGTGTAGATGAGTCGTTTATATGGTTTTGGATAGGAATCCATCAACACTGGTATCATTTTTCTTTCAGGGTTCTAAGTTATTCAAAATGCCCAAGTTTACAAACATTCAACCTAGAGAAGGATCACATAAGTATGCTTGTATTGTATGAGAGAAAACCTCCAATTCAAAAAGATGCAAGTCATCCCTGAACATTTTTATAATATATTTACATTAAAATTTGTTGTTATTTATGACATCAATTTATAAAGCCCACAAAAACCATCTCAACCTATAAAAGTGAAAAGAGAGTACATACATTCTGACAACAGATGAGCAATAAACAAACCAAGGAAAATTATTCATTCTCCTTCTTCTCCTCCATTTTTTCAGTCAATAAGTGTACAAAAAACCCCGTTGAGTATGGGAGATATTAGTATTATCTCATTTGATACAGTTTTTTCAAATGATGTAGTAGGTTATTACTATAACTCCAGCTCGAGTTGATTCTAGAGTGTACCGCGACTATAAGTGGATCTGTAAGATATGTGCAGTAGAGTTTCGAGGCACTACTAATCCTAAGGAGAATGAGGTATGATAAGAGTAGATAGAGTTAGATTTAGATTGTCTTGAGTGTACCTTGGAAAGAAGATTGCAGTACATTGTTTCATTATTCCAGGACAGTGTAATGACTTAGTGGAAATCAGTGGAGAGATCTTATAAGTCAAGAGAGATGACTTGGCAAGAGTTTCAAAGATATTTTAGACAGAGACAAATACAATTCGTAGATATATAGGGATTAAAAGAAGATGGAGTTTATGAGTTTGTATCATATGGAGATGTTGGTGGCAGAATATGAGGTTCGCTTTATGACTTTGTCTAAGAACTCATTGGAGGCTTATGCAAATTCAGAGGATAAATGTTACCGATTTGAGTGAAGTCTAAGAATGGAGATTCATTTGGGTTTAGGAGTCGCTACTTATGATTTCCAGAAGTTATTAGAGATTGCACTCAAAGTTGAGGATGTGATAGAACGGGGCAGAAGGAGAGGAGAATGAAAGAGGTAACCAAAAGTCATTATGGAGAGGAGAGTCAGTCTATTATGTGGGGAGTTAGTCATTCATAGTCTACTGGTGCAAGGGAATCTAAGAGAGATAGTGTTACATCGAGCAAGAGGGGTAGGAGTTGGAAGGAATTTAGGATAACATAGTACTACTAGTGTAACATCAGTAAAGTTACAAAAGGGAGTTAGTTATAGGTTCATCGGACCTTTTAGTAGAGGACTTAGATGGGTATTGACTTATGCTACTTACGGGAGAGTTTAGAGAGGACCTTATTAGTACCGGTCAATACCGGGTACTATTTCGGGTAATTTTTTAAAGTTATAAAATAGTCCCTAAATTTTCTTATAATTACAAAATAGTATCTCAATATATTGTAATGTATAATTTATAATTTAACATCAACCATGTCTCCAGAAATCTTAATAATAGAAATTTAAAATAAAAATAATTTATTTATTTTCTTTTTGAAAAGTGAATAAAGTATTGTATTTACTATAGCACAGCTATCCCAAGAGTTACAAAAGTACCAAGATAGTCAAGGTGTATTAACCTTGTCTATCTAAGTTCAGATGGAAGTTACAATACAAGAAATATAAATCTAGCTACTTTATACATAAAAGTTTGTACAACATCCACCTATCAAAGATTCCATTTGGTTCTTATACGAGGGGTAATCATATGAACAACTTTCCTGGCTAGTATATCAACTCGATTCTAGTTCAATATTTTGTCAGCTAGTTGATATTTGTCGTCTTCAACCTGTTTGTATACTTTACCATTCCTCTCTTTCCATAACATGTATATAGTAGTGGTAAAAGTGACGCTGAGAAGGATAACATTATCCTTACTTGGTTTAGAATGAATTATAAACCACCTCAATGTAGGCTCCCAATCATAAGTGTTGCTCACCGCATCCACCATGTATTGGATCCTACTCTATATGGATTTGGAAAATTCACAATCAAAAAACAAGTGGTCTGTATCCTCATCTACATTGTGGAAAAGTACACATCTTGTATCAATCATATTGAACCACCTACACTTGGTTCTGAGCCTATTTTTGATTGCTAACTAAGTAATGAATGAAGCTTTCGGGGTGTAAAGAGTTCGTCCATAACAAATTGTACCATGGAACCTTCATGCTCTCGTTCCTAAATATTATATGGCAAAACTCTTGTTCCTGAATATTTAAAAGATCATTTCATCACCGTACAAATATAAACTTAAGAATAATATAAAGTATTTAAAATATTACAATTTTATCATATAATAACCAATAATTATATCAAAATATCAAATAAAAAGGATAACAAGTATCTATAACTCTTTAGCAATTACAATTTACAGCAAGAGTTCATATCGAGGAAACAACCAACTAGAAGTGAAACCTGAAAGAAACATATTTAAAATTATATTTATATTGCATATGTAGAATTTAATTGAAAATCAAATATAAGTGAAATTAAAATAAGAGGAGAAATAAAAATTTGATACAAAATCTTCATCATTGAAAGGAGCCTCATCATCACCATCATTCAAAATTCGTTGCACCAAATGCCATGTCAATACTTTCTCATCTAATTTTATCTTCTAAGTCACTCTCATCTATCAAACGTGGTTCCTCAGAAACCCAATCTGTCAAAAGATTGATATGATCAAGGCAAATTAGATCTAAATAACAACTTGTTTTATTATGAGTCTTAATAAATAATGAAATCAAATTATTACGAAATTGTATCCAACTTAATAATGATAATAACATATCTTTCCTAAAACGTTAAATTGTATCTAACAAAGTCCAATTCGTTCAATCTTTTATACTATAATCTATTCCTATTCTTGGAATGGATGAACTCAAATGTGTTCCAATTCCTTTCACACCCTGTTGCACTCACATATTGACTTATCTAACTACAAACCTTTGTAATTCTGAAACATCTCTTTCGAATTGATCCCACCAAGCAACTGTAATTCCTTTGACAACAAAAGATCATTATAATAAAAATAAAGTGATGATTAATTTTTAATAAGTAACAAAAGTGAAAAAAAACCTAGATTAAGTTTGCCTCTTTGACGAATAGCAAGTGGCATCCTTAAATCACCATAAACATCTTTATAAATCTCCATTTTTTAGCTTAAGAGATCTTGCATCATCTCATAAGTAACAATTTTTGTAATAGATACTAGCATTCCTCTAATAACTTCGACTTTATTTGTAAAACTTGGTTTGAAATGGGCTCTAGTATTAAAAAATGCCTCAGTTGTAGGCAACAAAGAGTAAAGTTGCTTTTCTTATCTCTCCCTCGCCAAAGGATCACAAAATTGGATGTCAAATTGACATTGGGATCCACATTCATTATCTTCAAGTATAATTTTAGAAACCTCCAATCCGGTATTAGACCTAGCATATTAATATGTAACCCTCTTATCACTTATAAACATTTGTCTCAACTCTTTATTCATCAAAATAAAACACTGAAGTGATAAGAAATTAGTTACATTTCTTGTAATATCAAGACGATATAAATTCCTACCATTTTTGAAATCCTTTATCATTAAATTCAATACTCATGCACGATGGTATATAAACTTGGTCACCTTTTTTGCTTTCTACACAATCTCATTAATAATAAGAAAAATATCTAGCATCTCCTATATTTTTCAATATCATATTAATGTAATATGTAGCACAAGGGGTCTAAAAAAAGAATTATACCTATTTTACAATCTTTTTCAATCTGTTTTATAAGTGGAATCATTGTCAGTAATTACTTAAAAAATATTTTCTGGCTCAATTTCATTAACGACTTCATTAAACATCTAAATAGAGTATTAACATTCCTATCAATAATAAATGCATCAATAGACTTCAAAAACATTGTCCCTTTTACATAATAAACTAAAAAATTAATAATACGTTCCTGTCTTCTATGAGTGAGCACCCAAAAGTACTCTTGTTGGCCCCTAAATTTTTTTTATTATAAGCTTGATTATATTAATTTTGGGGTCTTGCTAGACTAGTCATGTTGGAATTGATTAGCATGCTAATGTGAGTAAGATAATATGACATAGGCTAAGGGCTTTGAACTATTAAAGTAGTGGGAGAGTGTAAGGCCAATTTTGGCAAGTCACTTAAGTTTAAAAACCATAAGGCATTAAAGTAAGGGCAAAAAGGGACTTTAGGCAATCATTAATGGTGTAAAAGAGAAGAAAATTGGGTGTATTGCTTTTGGAAGAGAGAGAAAATGAAATTGAAGAAAGAAGGAAGAGAGTTTCATGAGTTTAGAGAAAGAAAGAAGAGCAAGCTAGGGTTTGATTTTTCTTAACCTTCAAAAAGGATTTTGAGAGTGATCAAGAAGGGAAAAAGGAAGAGGAAGATTAGAGCTTCCATTCGAGCTAGGAAAATCACTATTTGGTGAAGATTTAAGGTAAGTTGTTTTTAATCTTTTGGAGTTTTGAAGGATTTTTGGTTCAAAGAGCTTAGGAAAGGTACGGGTATAAGTATTCCAGGATCAATTTCATGCATGGGGCTCTTTGGGTTTTCCAATTTGAATTCTTTTGATTTGAGATTTTTATTGTCAATGTTGAAGAAAATCAAGAAACTCAAGCGGAGCAAGAGGAGAGGCATATTTGAACAAGCCATAGTCAAGGACTTCAAGGTGGGTTTCACTTTTATAATTCAGCGATAAGCTAATAAAAGCTTTTGTTAATAAATGACAGTAATTAAGTTTGCAACCACCTCATACATGTGCATTTAATGTTGTTAAATGCTGCAAGATTGTCCTACATGTTTATAAATGATTTGTGTGATGATTTATAGAAAGTTGCTTTTAAATGATTCTTTGAAATGATACATGATTATGAAACCATACTTTGAAAATGGTTTTTAAGATATAACAAGCATATAAAAAGCAAGTTTTCAAAAGAATGTGCCTTTTTGGGCATCAAGCTTAAAAGATCTTGAAATCTATGTGTTATATGGGTTTGTGGTAGTCCCTCAAGAACCGTCACGTGCACGTTGACTCAAGTATAGGCTTCTCCCGCTGGCCTGCTAGTGGCATGGAGCTCCCTCAAGGACTCTCTCAAGAATTCACGACTACACAGGACCATTTCATTATAAATGTGTAGTGTTTCATGTTTTGGACTTACCCAAACCATTTGATATATTTATGTGTTGATGAAAAGTTGATAGAAGTAATGCATTCATGATTTGCACACATATGAATTTCTGCATGGATAATGTTTTAAAAATTTCTCAACTTGTTACATCCGATAAAATTGGTACCCACTGGCTTTAAGCTCACCCCTACTTTCCTCCCCATAAGTAAGTGATGAGCAAGGGATTGAGTAGTCAAGGGCCAAGGCATCACTCCACTTTTGAAATGTTGTTGTAATTTAAGCAAATCTAGTAAACCAAGGCTTTAGTTGCATTTTGAGCAATTTATTGTTCAAGTATCTTTTGTATTTTGAGATTTTTAAAACATTGATATATTGGGAGCTTGAAATGCCCACTAAAGCTTTGTAAAACTATGATCTTTTGATGGTAATGTTTTATGATTTTGTTTTCACCTATGATTCTCAAGGTTGCATAAGGGGAAATTCGTATACTGACTTTAGGGAAATATCTGGATGGATGTAGGCTGATTTAGGCCAAGTTATCTTCTAGAAAGTTATTGGTCTTTCTTTTATCTTTCCAACGGTATATAGTATGAAATTTTTGGACATCTAAGTCGAAATTTATAGTCCTTTTAAGTGGTGATGCTCTAGAGAGTGTAGAAACTGATTTAGAACTTTGGGGATGTGAGGAAGACTAAGTTGAAACATCTTTTTATGCTCGGTGTATTGCCTTATGCACTGTTCATCGTCTTATGTACTATTCATCATCTTAGTTTTATGCATCGTCTTATGCACTATTCATCGTCTTAGTTTTGTGCATCGTCTTATGCACTGTTCATCGTCTTAGTTTTGTGCATCGTCTTATGCACTGTTCATTATCTCAGTTAGTATCACCATCTTCTGTTCCATTTCTGATCCTTCAAAAGGTAGAATTTGTCTTTAAGGACTTCATGAAATTGTAGATCTAGAAGTTGTCTTTCAAACCGTCTAAAAACAAAGTCAATCTGACATTTGTAGTGAGAACAAAGGCAATCGCGCCAAGATAAGTACAATTTGATTGAAGTTTTAAAATGTTGGAGTTATGTAAATATAGTGCCCTGGAAAGCAAGTGTATTTACATGTAACTTTATCTTCTTCAGTTAC
>JAOTAZ010096257.1:0-20890 GCA_025629785.1 Erythroxylum oxycarpum | reverse complement strand
AGGTGACAAATTTGGACTATAGCAATAAACTACTGAACTGCCTTCGTGAATTGAATTTGATTAAGGTAGTTCCTAATGTTAGCCATATAAAAAGCAACTATTGACTTTCCGCTGCACCTCTATTCTAAGCTCTACCGGCCTATATGCATGTTTACTCGTATTTAGAGTTAGAAGAGAGAGGGCCGGCAATGTTGATGAGTATTATCCACCATGAAAAGCCACGAGCAGAAAGCGTTGGTATAATTGGATCCCATTTCCATTAACGTACCCATTGCTCGTTGGTCTTATATACGCTATAGTTGCTGCAGGTAGTGGGTGATAAAAATATTTGCAAGTGATTCTCTGCATTGATTCGAGTCATATTGCATTATCTTTGTGATCTTGAGTTTTGGATCTGCATTCCATTGAAGTCCGTAACAAAACTGCATTCCATAAAGAAGACACAAGTAAAAAATGCATGCTCCACGTTCCCTTTTTCACAACTCTGATCCCTTTTGCACTATAAGAAATCTATAGTTTACCGACAGAAACTTTCCGTCGGTAACATAAATTTCCAACCGAATAAAACGACGAATAACGGCGTTGTTAATGACTGTAGGTAAATTTAACGACGGACTTTTTATGTGTCCGTCCGTCGGTAAAATATACCAACGGATAGACTCCGTCGGTAAATTTGCCGATGGAAAAGAATAACGGTCGGTAAACCGTAGTTCAGATAATCGCAAAAGTTGCAATATTATTGATGGAAGAAGAAGAACGGTTGGTAAATATCATACAATTTACCGACGGTTTAAGGTGTTCCGTCAGTAAATAAAGTGGTTTTTGCGACAGTCTTTTATATTCCGTCGTTAAATAAAATTAAGATTTTTTAAAAAAATCCCGACATGAAATTATATTTCATTATCTTATGATAAATGCATAATTTCAACAGTTATGAATTATCTGTACATAATAATTTTATTTTGTTTATATATTTAATTTGTTTAAACAGAAAGTTAATTGATGATATAAAGTTAAAATTATTTTAATTGATAATAAAAACATTACAATGTACATACTAAGTCTTTGTAATTCAAAGCAAATGATTACAACAATCCTAATGTCCTGGTGACCGCCGATCCTCTGAGGTGCTACCTCTCGTCTTCAACTCATCCACCTCATGTCTGAGCTGAGTTATGATGTCCATCAATGTGTCCACTATGGTCTAAAGCTGATTTACTTGATTGGTCTACGACTGTCTAGTAGATGTTGTTGTACTTGACGTGGAGGATTGCGAATAACATGTGTTGGCAAATAAACCTAACCCAAAAATCCTTCCACGATGGTCCCTACCACTCACAACATCAAGATACGTCTAAGTTTCATCAACAGGTTGTTCCTGCTGAGATTGTCGCTAAATAGTTTCTTATATTTGGTCCTATAAGGAAGTAATGTATATATTAGTAAGTGATAATTATTAAGAAATAATAATAAAACATAAATTTCACATACATTTAGTTCTCTACATAGGCTGTTGACAAATGACACATCGCCATGCTTTTTCATGTGAATGTGCAAAAACACCTGAGTAGGTGTAGGCCTTATATCTATAGACTTTTCCTACATATTTAACCTAAAATGATAGATGTGAACTAAATCTTATAAAAATTTCGATAGAGTTTTCTCTATTTTTATGATATTTCCTCCTTATTGAACAAATAAAATAACTCAACACAGTCATATATGGCACCAAACATTTATACCATTACCATTATCCATAATACACACATTTTCATTTCAACATTCACTCATTAATTTAAATTGAAATACAACAAAGTAAAATATTTACAATATAAGTGTGAAGTTTAGATACTTACAAGTCTTTGCATGCTCGTGGTGGGTAATTGATCCTCCCGTATGTATGGGAAGACTCTCTACCCCCGGGCTTCCACGTCTGTTGGTGGAGTTACGCCCTGAAATGGACATTGCCTCAGGTGATGTCTAATACTCCTGCCAACGACTCCATATTTGCTCCGAAATATAAGGCAGTCGTATACTAACCTTGTATATCGCACCAATAAAGTCGCAATAATGTGTACAAGCTCGTCTCTCCTATATTTTATGTATGATCATGTCGAAACCAAAATCCTAGAAAAACTCTTTCTGAAATAAAAAGAAAAAAATTTGAACTACTATAATGTAATAATATTTATCTAATTAATGTATACAAATCAATATAAAAGGATAATAAATTTTTATTATTCCTCAAACTCTTGAAAGTAAAATCCTTTTATGGCCTGATAGATTTTCTTCCACACATAACCCTCAGGATTAATCCCCTCCTTAAATTTAGATGTCATGATTCTGGAACACGGTCTAGATGGAATCAACCTAATAGAAGTAATTTTATACCATGAAAAAATCGATAAACCTATAACTTAATTAAAAATATTTAGTGTTTAATGTGCTTTCACTTACAGATTATTGACAATTGTTATATACTTTCTTCCATCAGGTCCCTTAGCTCCAGGTTGGTAGTCATCTTCTTCATCTGATAAAGGGGTAGTGGATGATGTATGAGTTGGGGATGGTGTAGCATGACAAGCACCAAAAGATGCCTCATCTGCAACTGTAGGTCTTGGAGGGGGAGTAGGTGATTCAGTGCCAGCTGTAAGTTGTGACAATCCACCTTCACAGTAAGTATCTTCGAACATGCATCTGAACATAGGTCGCATTACCTCATGCTGTCTCTTTGGTCTTATATTGCTACCTGAAATTCATTGTTTATTGAATTTTCTAGAAATATAAGAATTTGAATTCAATATTTTATGCAATAGATGGAAAAGGAAATAAGAATTTGAATTCATACACATCCATGGAGGCAAATTATAAGGAGTGATTATGATTGGCCATGATGACTATTGCTGGCTGAATTGATCGAAAGATTGGAATCTATCTGTTGACAAGCCCAACCTAACATTTTGACTTTTAGTTGCAAACTCAAGATGGGTGTCATTAAAATGTTTCCATTTGTGCATCTAATGGATGACTCATTATTCTATTTTCCTGTTCGTGTTTAATATGCCATCTCATGTGAGATGCAGTAACATCAAAAGCATATAGTCTTTGAAATCTTAGAGTTAGCAGGAAATAATAAATCTGCTTTTAGGGTAGTAATTTTTGTTTCATAGAATGCTTTTTAGGCTTGAACTTAGATTGACCACAAAATTTGCACTCTTGTAATTCCACATCATCTCCTCAATACAACATACATCCCAATTTGCAACAATCAATCTTTTCAACAGGCAAACCAAAACTCCTAATAAGTTTCTTCATATTGTAAAAACTATCATCCATTGTATAATCACGAGGCAATGATTCATTATATCATTTAAGAATTTTATCAAAACTACGATCCGAAATATGCCCTTCAGACTTTATGTTCAATATTCGAGCAATTATAGACAATTGGGTCATTGTCTCATAATTTGGCCATAATTCTTGGTCAGCTAACTGTAGTAAGTCAAAAAAAACTGTTTTACATATGGGTTAGGTTCTTCTTCAAGATTTTTCTTATTTTCCTCAAAGGTATAACCGGCTGCATCATAAACCATTTGCATGTACGAATTTTTAGTTCCATCCTCATAATTTGTTCTAAATCCAATCCCCCCTCCAAACTCATTTAAGTTGACAGATGATTGTGCTTCATTACCCCTTAAGGTGCTACAAATCAATGGCTTCCTATGTCGTGTCCACTCAAAATAATTAGGGACAAACCCTTTTCTCAACAAATGCCAATTAACTTCGTCATTATGAAGGAAACATTTGTGTTTACACTTTTTACATGGACATCTGATCTTTGGCCCATCCATATATGCAAGTTGAGAACATGCATAATGAATAAAAGCTTTAACTCCCTCAACAAATTCAGGATTAATGAAACCATCAGGTGTTAATCATCCATACATCCAAGATCTATACCGAATACTAATTTCTCAAAAACTGTTAATTTAAAACAGTGAATCCATAGTTAGTATCATTTATATTAGCCAAAGATTACAAAACATCTAAGGTAAGACTTGTGAATCAACATAACAAGTTCTCGTTCTGATTCCTAGGCTCCTGGTATTTTTCATCGATAAGCCTTGCGAGGGCTCCATCACGGGTTATGGGTTAAGGTTTATGGGTTGAGATCTAAAATGTTTTTAAACTAAAGATCGAACATATATGTTTGTAATCATATACGTTAGAAGAGAATTAATGTTAATAGTTTGATATTTAATGGATATTCAATATGTACTAGGGCCAAATATAATAAGTATTCATAAAAATACGAATACTTATTTAATAAATTAGTTTAATATATACAATTTAAAAAAAAAGCTATGTAAAAATTCGCACATAAAAAGTAAACATAACATAATCATTTCAAAGAGCATCAATGAAATAATAGATTGATATAATTAAGGTAATTGGAACAATGATATAAGTCAAACTCATCCTATATTAATTTATTGATAAACCGAAGTTTATGCCAAAAACAACTTTTAGTTTATGTAATCGAAATTAAATTAACCATGTAATACGTTCAGATGGGAAGTTCAAACCGTAAACAAATACCTAAATTAAACCAAGTTTAAAAAACGTAGTAAAAAACAAATTAACTTACCTCAATCGAAACGCAGAAGGATCTTCCTGAAGAACGTAAAAGAAGATGATGACTACAATGAAAAATATAAAACTGTTACAAATTCGATTAAATTATGTGAAATTCATTGTCGACATTGTCAAAAATATAAGGAAATGAATGTCATTTGAACACCTGCTAAAGCTTCTTTTCAATCTCACTCGAAATAGAAATACTACCAACAAATTAGTTCCTACAAAAAAGAACAAAACAAGTTAACAGTTTAGAAAGCGTGATATATTAAAACAATCATATAAAATGTATTGAGCACAGTTTAGAAAACATGAATAATTTTGACCAAAGACTAAAAAATGATAGCTCATATTACATCCTTTTCTCAATAAGAAGCCTAGACGACCTAAAAAGCCTAAAAAAAGGGATAACAGTGAAGAACCATGAAGCGTATAAGAGAGATACTAACCATTTTATATTAATAAAGTAGATGCATATCAATTTATATGAAGCAATTTCACTTAGAAAAAATAAAGAAGAACAAAATTCTATTACTATGACTTAAATTTTTAGTAAAGGTGTAGGAAACCTTATATCTATATGTTGAACCTACAAAATGATGAAAATTCCATGTTCAATGGAGATTCATAATAAAGGAAACAATAGCAATGTTTCAATAAGCCAAGTTCTAAATAAGAGTAAGAGAGAAGGTGAGAGAAGATTAACTTTCTTGGGGTTCTAGAAGCTTCATTAAGAACCATTGTAAGACTAATATAGTTGAGAAAACAAAATCAAACAAAGATGATAACAAATTGGTGATGCCAATTAACAAAGTCATGTGATGGTTAATTAAGCAAAACCAAGAAATAGATCGAACAACCTAAAATGACAAAATTAACGAAAGTTTAAAGATCAAAACATATATAAAAAAGGGTTAAATACACGATCTATTTCCTAAAATTCTATTTTAAATACATATATATGTTTATTAATAATCATGTAATTTACCTAAAAATTAAAGAATTATAAGAAATTTCAAACTTACCAAGTTTTTTGTCTAAATTTTTGATTGATGATGCTAGAGAAAATAAAAATTAGTTTGAAATGGATGCCGAAGGAGATAAGAAAATTGATTTCCATAATAAAATATATAGCAAAAGCATAAAATAAATTGAAATATTAAACCAAACTAATTTAAATAAAAGACTAGTGGTATAGAGGATGAAGAACTTTGATTGAAGAAGGAAATGGGAAAATGTCTATATAGTTTATATAAGACTAATTTATTAGTTAACTAGTGATACATATATACAATTATGTTATACATATATATTGAAAAATTGGTTGGTTTATAAAAGGATATGGATTTTGTGAAAAGAGTGATGACTTTCTAGGAAATCAATAAAAATGTTGCATAAAGCATAATTGAAGTTAATAGATCTATACTTTTATAAATAGTGCAAAACTTGATAACATTATAGGCATGATGTCAAGAAGATAAAGGAAATAACATTAAGAAGTTATCACAAAGGTTGGAAGTGTTTTTATAATATAGAATGGGAAGAAAAAGAAGAGTTCATTATGCATAGTGAAAAGCTAGTTGTAACTTAGAGGAAACGTAGATTCTAACGTCATTTTCACTCATAAGGGGTGGCTTTCAAAGGGTAAATTATATGAATAATTAGGTACTACAGGGACTAACTACACTAAGTACCAAAGCATATAAAAATACTCAAAATACAAGTTAAATACTCTCAAAATTATGCTAAGAACATAAAGGAATTCTAATAACATAACATGTATATAAAACTATCTCTAAGATTCAACTTAGTTATATGATCTGTAATCAATTGTCTCGTACAAATATACTCCATATTCATTCCTATTTCTTTATTATGTTATTGATATAATTATACTTGCTATCTTTATGTTTAGTTTACATTGATACATTCCAACTCTACTATATATGAATGTTCTCTTTATTGCTTCTTAATGCGTTTATTTCATATTCAATCAATATTTACTAGGGTACTTAGGGTCTCTAATATATAAGTATCTTAATGCTTCTTAATGTAGCTTATAGAATTGACAATAATCTTCTTCAATGATTCTTAGTGACCCCCAAAGATGCATGTAGGCTCACCCATTAACTCATTCGTCTTAACAAATCAACTTCATCTTCACACATTAACAAAAATTTCAAGTAAGAGACATTTCATCGAACACCTAATATACAAAAACAAATCATCCCAACTTCACAAACAAATTTGAAAATTGAACCTTCTAACACTAACATTTCAGCTTTAAATGTTCTTATTCATACACAAAATACTCAAACATACAAAACAAAATACTCAAATCTACTAAAAAAAAACTCAAATCAAACCACGGTGAAACTTTATACCTCTATGAAAATGCAACAATGGTGGGAGAAGACGACGAGCTTCCGAAGTTGCACCAACTGACGACAACGTCGACGACAGACCACAGATAAGAGAGGGGCCAGAGAAGAAGATGAAGCAGAAAGGAGAAGAAGAAAGAAGGAGCATTTTCGCGTAAGTTTTAACGTTACCAAAATGACGTTGTTTGGTGTTAAACCAAATGACGTCGTTTTCTTTAAGTTAATAACGTTTAACCGCAAACAGACATCGACGTATAAGTTGGAAATTTACCGACGAAATTTTCCATTGTTAACATTTCATCGAAAAAGTCAAAACATCATTATTTCACCATCAATTCCTGTCTTAATTGCCGACGGTATTGTTACGTTGCTAAATTATATTTTCCTGTCAACTTTTTCAACGGAAAAATAAAAACCATCGGTAATTTGCAACGGTTTCTTTTCCGTCATTATTTTTCTGTCGCCAATTCCTTTTTTCCTTGTAGTGATTCTTATCTTAAATTTTTAATTAATTTGTTGATAAATACTAATATCATTTACTAATATTTAAAATAACAGGAAGATGCCTTATCTAAGTCAAGGGTCGATTCTATTTAGTTTACTCCCTTGTCATTTATGCCACAGTAGCAATAATGAAAAATGACCAGACATGCATGTTACTTTAGTTCCAGGCTAAAGCGACGAGGGTCCCAAGTAAGGAAGAAGAAGCATAATTACTTTTAAATTTTAATACTTAAGGTATTGAGAAGTTCACATAATTTAATCAATAAGTGAAATAATGCATTTGCTTTCAGATCAATTGAATTATGAGTTCTTTTTTTTTCAAGGGGAGGGGGGGGGACCGACACGTATACCATGAAACCTCGGAATTGTTGGATTTTATGCCTTTGGTATCTTGTGGCAATTATACATGTAGAAACAGGCTCCCATTCACTATTAAATACAAAATATTGCTTCAAGCGTCACCTCAACCTCAAGTTCCTTTATATCGACCGTCCATCATTTGTCCTCTTCCCTTAATGACCGGACCAATCAATTCCCATGCCACACCTAGAAGACAATCTTCCTCTCCCAATTTCTGCCATCTGGACATTTCTTCAAAGTGTTCAATATTTTAGTCCTTGCTTGTGATGTTTATTGGCAGCCTCAAAACCATCCATTAACTTGTTTGGTGATGCTCCTCTTATATGAAAAGTTGAGACTTATCATGAATTAGATTGTATCCATTATTACTTGGAGAATAATCCAAGGTTTCTGGGGCTTTAAATAATAGAACACAATTTTGGATAATGCGAACATAATTATAATAAAAGACTATTTGTTGACTTGAATGATGAGCAATTAGATTGTTGTATTCTAATTATTGAGATATGGAGCTTGATAATTAGTTTTGGACTTTACACCAGGTTCACGATTGCAAAATTATGTTAGGTCTTTTATATTCTCCTAAGCATATAAATACGTTGTATTCTCCTAATGTACCGTCATCGAAAACAATTCACAGTGAATAAAAATCTAGCCGCTCGTGGACATAGCCATATTTTAATGAACCACGTAAATCTGTGTGTGTTTCCTATTTTCGCACTTATTTCTTTGATTATTGTGATTGATCGTCCATAACAACTGGTATCAGAGCTTGGTTCCTATCACAACAATCTAAAAAGATGGACAGTGAAAAGATTCAAATTGAGAAATTCGATGAAAACGATTTTGGTTTTTGGAAGATGTAATGGAAGATTATCTGTATCAGAGAAACCTCCACGAACCCTTGTCAGGGATGAAGCCAGAAACCATGAGATAGGAGGTTTGGGAACTGAAAGATCAGCAGGCGCTAGGGTTGATTTGTTTGTCGTTGGCGAGAAACGTTGCCTTCAACATCGTTAAGGAGACAACGACTGCAGGAATGCTGAAGGCTCTATCTAACATGTATGAAAAACCATCGGCTATTAATAAGGTATATCTGATGCATTGTTTGTTCAATCTGGAGATGTCTGAAAGTGGATCTGCCGCAGATCATATTAACGAATTTAATATGATTATCAGTCAATTAAGCTTGGTTTATATTAATTTTGATGATGAGATCAGAGCCCTGATTTTGATGTCCTCTCTACTCGAGTCATGCGATACTGTTGTTTTTGCAATTAGCAGTTCGCGTGGGTCTAAGAAGTTAACGTTTGATGAAGTCCAAGAAGTTGTCTTGAGCGAGAGCATTCACAAAAGGAAAATTGGAGATTCGTTTGGTAACACACTCAGTGTCGAGGCAAGGGGCAGGAGAAAGTCGAAGGGAGACCATAGTAAACATGGTTGATCGAAATAAAAAAGCGGGGAAAATCTAAAGGCAAAAATGAGGTCACTTATAGGGATTGTGGTGAAAAACGACACTTCAAGAAAGACTGCCTACACTCAAGAAGAAGAAAGGTCAGAAGAAAAATAAGTCTTATGAAGATTATGATTCTGTATGTTCTGTGGAAGACATTAGTGACGCTTTGATTCTCAGTGTGGATAGTACTTGATTCTGTTGCATCATTCCACTCTTCTCCAAGCAGAGAGTTATTCCATAATTTCAAGTCTAGAAATTTTGGAAAGGTGTATCTTGCTGATAATAAAGCCTTGGAGATTGCAGGAAAGGGGGATGTATGCATCTAGACCTCAGGTAGAGGTAAATGGAAGCTACAAGATGTCAGATATATTCCTAACTTGAAGAAGAACTTGATTTCTATTGGTTAGTTAGATAGTACGAGCTACAGGGCAGTGTTCGGGGAGAGTTCCCGGAAAATTATGAAGGGGGCTTTGGTGATAGCATGGGGCACAAAATCTAGAACTTTATATAGTACCGCAGGGTGTTTGAATATGGCTACTGTACTCGATAGTACATCGAGCTCAAGTATGTGGCGTAACAAACTAGGTCACATGAGTCAGAAGGGGATGAAGATGCTAGCTTCAAAGGGTATCTGCAAGGTTTGAAATATATTGATATGGGTTTTTGTGAGAGTTGTGTTTAGGGAAAACAGAAACGAGTTAGTTTCATAAAGGCTAGCAGAGAACCAAAGGCAGAACGGTTAGAACTAGTACACACAGACGTGTGGAGGCCATCTCCAGTCTCCTCTCTTGGTGGTTTGAGATACTACGTCACTTTCATTCATGACTTCAGTAGGAAGGTATGGATTTACTTTCTAAAACATAAGTCAGATGTGTTTGTTACCTTTAAGAGGTGGAAGACTGAAGTTGAAAATCAGTCTGGGTTAAAGATAAAATGTCTAAGGTTTGATAATGGTGGAGAGTATGATTCTACAGAATTCAAGAAGTTCTGTGCTGATGAGGGAATCAGGTGCACTAGGATAGTTCCTGGCAAGGCAAGACAGAATAGGATTGCTGAAAGGATGAACAGAACGTTAAATGAGCTAGCAAGAAGCATGAGACTGCATGCTGGGTTGCCAAAAATGTTTTGGGCAGATGCAGTGAGCACGACAGCTTACTTGATAAGTAAAGGACCTTCAGTTTCTTTGGGTTTCAAGATGCCAAAAGAGGTTTGGTTGGGTAAGGAGGTTAAGTTTACTCACTTGAAGATTTTTGGGTGTGTTGCCTATGTTCATGTTAATCCAGAGAAGAGAGACAAGTTTGATGCAAAGGGTTTGAAGTGTTATTTCATTGGGTATGGTTCGGATCAGTTTGGATACAGATTTTGGGATGACAAGAATAGGAAGATCGTGAGACACTGTGATGTGACATTTGATAAGAATGTACTGTATAAGGACAAGTTTGGGGTGCGATCCAAGGATGCAGAAGAAATGGGAGTTGAGGCTGAGTTGCAGGAAAATCTAGAAAATATTGTTGCAGAATCAGAACAGCAACCAGTCACACCTGAGCTAGTGTTGAGGAGATCTACTAGGGCTATCAGGTAACCAGAAAGGTATTCACCATCCTTGCATTATTTGTTGTTGACAGATGGAGGGGAACCAGAATCCTTTGATGAGGCTTTGCAGGTGAAGGATTCGACCAAGTGGAAGCAAGCCATGGATGATGAGATATGGTCACTTGAGAAGAATGACACTTGGGAGTTAACTGAGTTACCTGCAGGGAAGAAAGCTTTGTTGAACAAGTGGGTTTACAGGATTAAGAATGAAACTGATGGTACAGTTGGGTTTAAGGCTTGATTGGTGGTTAAGGGATATTCACAAAGGAAAGGTATTGACTATAACGAAATATTCTCTCCTATTGTGAAGCAAACTACAATCAGAATTTTGTTGAGTATTGCTATAGCAGAGGACTTGCACCTTGAGCAAATGGATGTAAAACAATATTTTTATATGGAGATCTAGTGGAAGAAATCTACATGCAGTAACCTAAGGGATACGGGTCCCTGGTAAGAAACACATTGTATGCAAGCTCAAGGGGAGCTTGTATGGATTAAAGCAGGCTCTAAGATAGTGGTACAAGAAGTTTGACTCCTTCATGTTTAGAAACGGTTTTCACAGGAGTGAAAAGGATTAGTGTTGTTACATCAAGAAGTTTACTGACTCCTTTGTTATTTTACTCTTGTATGTAGATGATATGTTGATTGCAGGTTCAAGTATGGAGGAGATAAATAACCTTAAAGGGAGACTGTCATCAGAGTTTGAGATGAAAGATTTGGGTGCAGCAAAGCATATTCTAAGGATGAGGATTTCCTGAGACTGATCTGCTGAAATTATAAATCTTTCCTAGGAGCAATACATTGAGAAGGTGTTATCTAGGTTCAGAGTTAATGCTGCTAAGCCCAATAGCGCACCTTTGGCTAACCATCTCAAATTGTCAAAGGAGAAATCACCCAAGACAATTGGTGAACGTGAGCACATGGAAAAAGTTCCTTATTCCTCTGCAGTTGAGAGTTTGATGTATGCTATTGTCTGCACTAGGCCTGATATAGCACATGCAGTGGGAGCTGTGAGCATATACATGTCAGATCCAGGGAAAGAGCATTGGAAAGCTGTGAAGTGGCTGTTGAGATACTTGAAAGGAACAATTAGCACCTCACTTTGTTATAGGAATTGGAAGGTAGTACTAAAGGGTTTTGTTAATGCTGATCTTAATGGAGATGTGGATTCAAGAAAGATTACATCCAGTTATGTTTACACTATAGATGGGATAGTAGTGAGCTGGATATTTAAACTTCAGAAGTGTGTCTCTATGTCATCTATAGAGGCTGAATATGTTGCAATAGCCGAAACTGGTAAGGAGATGATATGGTTGACTGATTACTTGGAAGAGTTGGGCAAGAAACAATATGACAAGGTTCTCTTCACTGATATTCAGAGTGCCATACAACTGGTGAAGAACCCAGTGTATCATTTCTGAACTAAGCACATCCAACGCAAGTACCATTTCACTCGTAGTTTGGTGAAAGATGGTGAGAAGTGTTTGAATAAGATTGATGGTGCTAAAAATATAGCGGACATGTTGACTAAAGGTGTCGATGCTGGGAAATTAGGACTATGCAAGGCCTCAGTTGGTCTTCTACCATAGCGTGGGAGATTTTGCGGCTAGATGAGTTTGATGGGTACATTGGCATGGAGAATGAAGATGGTTGGGTTGACTGGATCAGTCTCCAAATGGGAGAATTGTAGAGATATGGAGCCTGATAATAAGTTTTGGACTTTATACTAGGTCCATGATCGCGAAATTATGTTAGGTCTTTTATATTCTCCTAGGCGTATAAATACATTGTATTCTCCTAGTGTATCGTCATCGAAAACAATTCACATTGAAGAAAAATCTAGCTGCCCGTGGACGCAGTCATATTTTGGTAAACCACGTAATTCTATGTGTATTTGCTATTTTCACACTTAATTCTTTGATTATTGTAGTTGATCGTCTGTAACAGATTGTTGTTTCAATTTCTTATTAGTTTATATCCTACAGCCAATTGCTTTGGTTGTAGTTTAGTGACAAATTATTTAAAGATATTCTTTATCTTGTACATATTTAGATGTATATGATAAAGTCCGTGGGATAATTGTACATTGCAAATGAAATTATAATTATGAGATTCATATTGCATTTATGTATTATTCCTAAATATTCCTAGTCATTGTTCTATTAAGATTGGACGTTAATATAATATAAAAAGACTAGCACACATTTCGTTTTTTTCTTATAAAGGAAGTAATCGATCTCATAGGCTAAAGTATAGAGATACTTACCTCCCGTTTAGTTACTGTCCCCGTGAGAGGGGACAGTGGACAGGACGTAAAAATCCTACCCCTTAGGTGTTTGGTTTGTGTTCCTGGTGTTGTGTCCCCTGTCCCCAGAAGACAGGGGACAGGAATTTCTGTCGCTCCCAAAAAGGGAGGACAGGGGACAACGAGTCCCTGACGCCGGCACATACGATAAGCCTTTTACATTTCTGTCCAACTCCTTAGCCCTATTCTTTTCGGACACCTTCGTCGACACCTCTGTCTTCGTCCCCGACTCCTCTATCTTCATCATTCCGAACTTCGACCACCGATATGGGTGACGCTCCTGACGCCAACATGGACGCTGTCTAACGACGCCTCATGTTTGATGACGAGTTCTGTTTCTACTCTCTCTTTCTCTCTGTTCTTGCTCTGTAGTCTGTTTTATTTATATAAAGAAGTAGTTTTTTGTTATATTTTTTCTTGTTCTGTCATTGCTTTGCTTCGAGGTCTTTTTTGGTTCATCTGATTACTGATCTTTAATTTATTGTTCCATTTATGCAATTGGGTTTTTGAGATTCCTCTCGAAGTTTGTTTCTTTTTCAATTGTTCTTCCGTTTCGTGGTTTCTTTTCCATAGTGGAGCTTCCTTCTCGATTTCACGTTGACTTCTGTACGAAAAAGTTTGGGAATTTTTGTTCTAAGTTGGATGTCTTAGTTCAAACTTACGTGCAACTTAGTTGTTCAGATATGAGTTAGTCCTGAATCAAAGATCTGGAATTTGAACTTTTGCCTTCTACTCGTGCATAAAATGTTTGTTTTGCTGCGTTTTCTGATTTAAATTGCTTGCAGATGCATCTTGGTGGATGAGAACGATAAGGTTGTTGGTCATGACTCCAAATATAACTGTAAGTGAAACTTTCCTGTCAATTCAAGCAGGTGATTATGGCTTATAACGATCAATCAGGAAAAAGATGAACTCCTGTTGAACTTTAAATCATGTACTTGTATTCTGTCCCTTTTACTCTGTCTTAGAAACCCAGATACTGCCCCCTTTCTGCATAATCATGTTCTGTAGGCGTGGTATTATAGGTGTATTATTCATTTCTCTACTCAGTGCCTTAGGTTAGATCATCTTTTAAAGTCTGTTACCTTCTCAACTTGGTAGGTCATTTATGGGAAAATATTTTGAAGGGCAACTCGTTGCACAGAGCATTTAGCGTGTTTCTGTTCAATACGAAACATGAGCTACTCCTTCAGGTTTGTCGTCTGTAATTATATGTTATAGTTGAATGGATCTTATGGTGATGGTTTTTGAATCTTGGAACCTAACATGTCATGCTGATCAGTATGTTTCTCTTGTCTTGCAATGGTTGAGAGGCTGGGATGTGGAGACTAGTTTAAATGTTTATTGTGTGAGATAAGACTTGCTGGCTATTGATAATACATTTTCTGAATTAAAAAGCCAGATTTTCATGTTAACAAAGTGCCTCTAATAACAGGGAAGGAACTGGATCATAATATAGAAGCTGCAAAGATAATTCACAACAATTCTAGTTGGACTCAACTTTCAAATTGTAAAGAAGACATTCTACTTTCAAGAAACCATTCCACTGAGCTTTTCCAATACTTACGTAGATATCATCTGAAACTGGGAAATGGACTTGAATTTTATTCAATTCCACTGCCATCTTATAGATTCACTATATATTGATTTTCAATGAAACTCGAGAATTTAGTTGTTAGATACAGATAAGAATTTTCATGTACAAAGTGGGGCCAAAACAACTTCCATTTGACGGAAACTAGTAAGAAACAAGCGAGTCATGCTAGGAACACTGTTGAATATGGTGTGAATCAATCATATTTCATTTATCTGTTTATTGGTGAGGATCAATGAGATTTCTTAATCTTAACAGCAACGCTCTGCAACTAAGGTGACATTCCCCCTTGTGTGGACAAACACTTGCTGCAGCCATCCTTTATATCGTGAATCCGAGCTTATCGATGCGGATGCTCTTGGTATGTACTCATACGTGCTTTACAGTCTGACAAAACTATACAGGATCACAGTGTATAAGTAAAAACTTTTTTGTCCCCTTTCTTTTTCTTTTGTCAGGCGTAAGGAATGCTGCACAAAGGAAGCTTTTGGATGAGCTTGGTATTGTTGCTGAAGATGTGCCAGTTGATCAGTTTATTCCTGTAGGGCGCATACTGTACAAAGCACCTTCTGATGGAAAATGGGGAGAGCACGAACGTAAGATTTCAAACTTCTATCACCCCATTCCTACTCTTTTAGAACGAACATTTATCGTCGGAATGCTTGAATGTTTTTGAATCAAAGACCGTTATCTGTTTACATTGCAGTTGATTACCTGCTCTTTATTACCCGCGATGTGAATGTAAACCCAAATCCTGACGAAGTCGCTGATGCCAAATACGTTAACCGGGAACAGCTAAAGGAGCTCTTGAGACGAGCAGATGCTGGTGAGGAAGGTTTGAAGTTGTCACCTTGGTTCAGACTGGTTGTGGACAACTTCTTGTTCAATTGGTGGGATCATGTGGAGAAAGGGACAGTTAAACAAGTAGCAGACATGAAAACCATCCACAAATTGCATTAAAATGTTAGTTTACCTGGTATCTGGGCCAAGAGATAGATCCTAGGAGCATCTATATTCAATAAACTTGGATGTGAATGAGTAGCCAACTTGGCTGGCATTTCATTCTTTGTAAAACATCTTTTGGTGAAATACTTGTAATTTGAATAAGTTACTCTGAAAAAATGTCAGAGCTACGAATCATATTTATAAAAGGCATATCATATAAAAGAAAGTTATTGAGTATAAGCTAGACCTGATATATAATTAGTGCATGCCACGAGCCCGAGTGTGCGAGTTCCAAGTGGCGTCATTTTTACATGATTGTTTAACACCACCGGACCACACCCTTTACAGAAAGGTCTAATCTTTGGCACCAACTTTAACGGTGGACGTGGAAATTCAATCACTTTGTATATCCCACGCTCAAAAGGCAGCGGTTTGGGGAATGTTCATTGTCACCATGACAAAGGGTCGTTATTACAATGAACGTGTCAGCATTTTCGCTCCAAAAAGTATTTTGGAGCATCCCATGTTCACGCCACAAAACAGCGCGTGGACGGTCATGTGGGCTCAGATACTAGATCTTAAATCAACCGGGCCAGTGAAGATTAAGATTCACAATTACCATTTTTATCTTTTTCTTTTTCCTCCCTACTTTCCCTTTAGTAAGTTTTAGAGGACTACTCTCCTCAGTCGCTGCATATTCTTGAATCCCACAAAGCTTGGTCTGTTTGTGTGTTTAGCTTCTTTTGGGTTTCCTATCCCAGGTAAAGTTTCGACCTTTTCTTTATTATGTGATAATAATTTTGGTCTGTTTTTTCATTGATTATTTTCTTATATCTCTCTAAGATATAGTTGACTAGGATCGATCCTGTTTCAGTATATGAAATGATTCGAATCTTTGCAGCTAATAATGGACGATGTTAGTACGAAAATACTTTGACTATAAGCCTCCTTTAAAATGAACTTTTGGTTCGTTGTGGATCTATTAAATGATCTTAATTGTTGTTTTCAATTCAGAGGAGTTTTTTTTTTTCCAGAATCATCATGACATAGCTTCTTCAGTCTTAGATAAATTCAACTGTTGTGTCCTAGATACCAACCAAATTTACGATTTTGATTCTCCAATCATGAGCAGAAAGTAATTGTGAGCAATTGGTTAACATTTCTCTGTTTCTGTTATGTTTGACATATTGCCTTGATTACTGTATGCCATATGTTGTTAGCTCTGCGATATTCGCAATATAATTGACTGGTTTTTGTAGTTATACTTTGTTTTCTTATCCATAAGCTGTTGCATTAGGGTATTAAGTACTGAGATATAGCCAAGTTTTACGGTCTTGGAGTTCAGGTGATTCAGGTTTATAAGGTAGTTTATGTTTGATGAGAATATTGCATGCTGAATTGGCTTTAATAACGAAATGGAAATGAAGACGTTGCATTCATTGCACAGAAATCTACAAAAGGAAGAGAGAAGAGGAAGAGTGAAGCTCTTTACGAGTTTTTGGGTTGAAGATTGGCTCTTTCTAAGGACATTTTGTTGGAATCGATGAATCGATCCACGGTAAGGGATCCAGGGTTCTAATTTCTTGTTTCGGATCAAAATCTGATCGATTCTTTGCTCAATATGGTGCTTTTTTCCTCCTCAGTTTCCCAATCTTGTTTGACATTTTTATTAAAGACGGGAATTTTTAAGCAATCATCTTCCTGTTCTGTCATGGAACGAATGCTTGTGACCTCAAAAGAATATTATCATTTATACGAGTGATGCGCTCATCAAGAATTTTGGTCATAGTTTCCTACTTTTGTTGCAATTAAATTTTTTTGCGGGGAGCCAGGTTGTTGGTTATACATGCTGAAGTAGCTACTTAATGTAATGGCATGATAAGAGATTGATTAAAGAATTTGAACCATTTCTACGTTTATTGCTCCAATTTTGTTATTCACTTTTTTGATATTGATTGTTTTTATCAGATTGCCAGGCTCTAGTCCCCAGACATTGGATATAAGGAATTCTCTATGTAATGTTAAACTTCCTTATTACACCAATCTAGACCCGAGTTTCTTCTTCTCCTTTTTTTACCCCCTTCTTATTTCTGTATGGTCTGGAGGCATATCTGTGGACTTTGTTAAGCTTTGCACCACTAGTGAATAGTGTCTAACCTAATATTGTTTCTAGTTCTACATACCAAAAAGGGAAACATGTTTTCGCTGATAAAACTATCAAAACGAGTAAGAGGCAGACTTAGTTTGAAGTCTTCTGTGTGCTGACCACACATTTAAGCATGGGAGATTAAATGTCAATTAGATGAATGTGTTTCACCTGAAGATTAAGGTTTTTAGATTTTGGGATTGATATAATGATGATTCCATTGACTGTACAGGCTGTTTCAGTCAGTTACGGGGTTGGATCTTTTGTTTGGGTCGAGGATCCCGAGGTAGTCTGGATAGATGGGGAAGTTGTGGAAGTTAAAGGCGAAGAAATTACAGTAAAATGTACATCTGGAAAAACGGTGAGTAGTTTTTATTGGGCCCTCATAGTTTCTTTCTTATTCCTCTATCCTTTTTCCTCTTTTAAGCATCATTTTTTGTTTGTTATTTCCTGATTGGATTTAATACCCTAGCAATATTGGGTTCCTTTGACTGTTGACATTTTCTGGTGCCCCAAAAAAAAAACCAATGCTGGGTTTTCTAAAATGTTGATTTTGCAGGATTCTAAGTATGTAAGCGGCTCATATTGTTATGGGTCTTTTCAGTAACTTTGTTATGATTCAACTAACTAAACTATAAAAAAAAAGTTATTTTATTTTGATTCTCAAATTATGAACACAGGAGTACTTTACATGGGATTTGGATAAATATAGCCAACTTAGCACGAGAATAGAGGGCAATGGACTCTGAACTCTTAGTTCGTACTTTAGTAAATAAATTCGTGTTTGTAGCTAAACTTGAGGAAATACAACTTTTTATTAGGGTCATTACGTTATAAATATCAGGGGCAGCCATGGGTCAAAGGTGTCATGCAGCCTATTGAAAATCTTAGGTTTCATGGCAAGGGTTTAAAGATTTTATAAACCTGACTTAATAGTACTGAAACAAAAAAAAAGGACAATGGGAAGTAGGGGAAGAAGTGTATTTAGTGATCAATTTCTCCTAGTGTGGACAAAAGACTTCACTAAAAGTTTGATCCTTAATGAACTTTATAGCTACAAATGTTTGTAACACCTGCAAACTAAATGTTGGTTTTTGGGACTTAGTTGAAAAGGAATTTGCCTGGGCTAGAGGAAACAAGTAAGTGAAGTAGAAAACTAACTTCTAGTAGGTACTGAAATAGAACCACTCCTTGAAAGAATGGTAGAAAACTATCCTCTTTCACCTCCTATTCTTGCCTTATTTCTTCTAATTCATGTAGAATTGGAGCTTTTATATATTATATAATTCTTCACTCTTTAAAGCCACATTTTTTAAAAACTGTCTAATTAAGTTTTTACTTTATCCCTTATATAAAATTCTTTTTACTTAAATATAATAATACTAAATCTCTAATAGTTTGGATTGGTAAAACATATACAATCTCTTTATTTATTTATATACTTAGATGTACGAGTGTCTGCTAGTTTTTAAGTAGAAAACTAGGAAATTGGATGATGATGACTTGCATGGCTTTCTTGAATTGTGTTGATATAAAGACTTAGTAGGGTTGAGTGTGTTTGTGCATTTATTAATATGATCATGTAGAAATATCTTTTCTTTCTTTACACACGTATGCTGTTGACCACTTACAAGAAACTAATGGTAACTAATTTAATTTGACTTTTGCTTGGTAGGTTGCTACTAAAGCATCTGAGATGCATCCAAAAGATCCTGAATTTCCTGAGTATGGCGTTGAGGATATGACAAGGCTGGCATATTTGCATGAGCCCGGGGTCCTTCAGAATCTTAAGCGTAGATATGATGGAAATGAAATATATGTAAGTTTGAATGTCTTGAAGATGCATCTCTTTCTAGTTTATTCCCGAATGAATTCAGATTTAAGCTGCGGGGCACTATATAAAAGTGTAGGTATATCATTACAGTAATTTAAAATCTTATTACTAGCGAAATTTGATTTCCTGCGTTTGACAGTGCAATCTGATCCTAATGCAAAAGAAATTAGCTTGTTACTTGAATTCTTTTGAATTTTACATGTATGGTGCTAAACTCATTTGATGATTCCAGACTTACACAGGGAATATACTGATTGCCGTGAACCCTTTCCGAAGAATTCCTAATTTATACGACAAAGATGTAATGGGACAGTACAAAGGGGTACCGATTGGTGAGCTGAGTCCACATCCATTTGCAGTTGCAGACTCAGCATATAGGTAAATCTAGCATTGCCTCTTGAAACTACTTGTTGATTTTGGATTGCTTTCCTAATTTGGAGTTTATGCTTGCAGACAGATGATTAGTGAGGGAACAAGCCAGTCGATTTTGGTTAGTGGGGAAAGTGGAGCTGGTAAAACTGAGAGCACAAAAATGCTTATGTGCTACTTGGCATTTATGGGGGGTAGGGCTGGTGCTGAGGGACGTTCTGTGGAGCAGCAAGTTTTAGAGGTATGTTTAAAGTTACATTGATGTTTTCTTTAATGACTGATCAAACCTCTTTTTCAGTTTTTGATTTTTCCTTTCTTTGTGTAGTCCAATCCTGTTTTGGAAGCATTTGGGAATGCGAAAACGGTGAGAAACAATAATTCAAGGTAAAGAACCTGAGCACCTCATTTGAAATGATTGCTTCTATTCTATATAAATAGTAGTATGTATTCTGTCCATTTCTTTTTGCTGGGTCTCTCTTATCTTCAATCAAATGAGTTGCCAATGCAGTCGTTTTGGCAAGTTTGTGGAGATTCAATTTGATCAAATGGGAAGGATTTCAGGAGCTGCCATTAGAACTTATCTACTGGAAAGATCTCGTGTTTGCCAGGTGTCTGATCCAGAGAGAAATTATCATTGTTTTTATATGCTTTGTGCTGCACCTCAAGAGGTATGATATCCCTCATGTTCCTGTATTTTTCACAATGGAGATTTTGGGTTCTGTTTGAAAGATAATTATATATTTTAGAATTTTTTTCTTGAATCAG
>JAOTAZ010096145.1:0-11049 GCA_025629785.1 Erythroxylum oxycarpum | reverse complement strand
TTTGTTATCTTATACCTACTCAGTTTCAGGGTAACAAGAACAAGTTCCCGTCTACTCCTAACCAGTGCAATCATTAATGTACTTAAGTTTACAATTTCTATGAACTTTAAACTAATGACAAGTAGACTCACCAAATGTCTACTAAAAGGCTTAACCAATTTTTTTGTTATCTTATACCTACTCAGTTTCAGGGTAACAAGAACAAGTTCCCGTCTACTCCTAACCAGTGCAATCATTAAAACAAACAACACGCTATTGAGGAAGTTTTGCAGAATGATAAAAAGGAAGGGAAGGTTAAGGCAAGGGTTAAGTGGAAAGAAGCAAACCTAAGAACCATGGTGGATTAGGTTTTTGATTTCATATTATTAAAAAAAATGACAATGCTTACAAGAAGGCTATGGAGATTGATCAAGAATGAAGATTCAATATGGGTGAAATGGGTTAGACATCACTAAATACTATAAAGTAGCTTGTGGAACATCAAAGTTCCTGTCGGATCTTCTGACATTCTTAAGGAAAATCATGGAGATCAAAGATATTGTAACATCTCATTACCTATATTAAGACTAAAATTGTGAATTATGAGAAATTGCTGAGAAAGTAGGAAAAGCATATCTTGCTTAAGCTAAATATGACATGCACACTTTTGCACATTAATATGATTGTACATGCATTCATAATATTTTTTAGGTATAATTAAGTTATTAATGCGATTAAAATGTGATTTGGTAATTTTGGTATATTTCGAGTATTTTGAAAATTTGAAGTATTTTTAAAATAAGCAAAATGTTGACATTGGACCAATTATATCATGACTTGTGGCAGCTTATAGATGTGACAAATGGCTCGCAAGCATAATGACATGTGGCAGTCTTATTCGGGAGACATGTGTATTTCATGCAAAGAATATACGTAACTAAATGTTTAGTTAAAAAAAGGCTACTGAACATCGGTTGTTCTTCACTGGACTACCGAAAACACCAAGTTGTATCTATTAAGAAATTGGCATTTGAATCTTACATCAAAGTAAGAATTTCATTTCTTATAGAGTGTTTATTCTGTTTATCCTTGGTTTTCTTCATCCACTAAAAACTTCATTACTGGAATGTGAACTGAATCAAATAAGTGATTTTGATGGTGTTTTAATGGTATTTTCATAATGCATGAATTAGACTGAAATACCTGTGATAATTGGAGTAAAATGAAAATGATGCAGAAGTTTATGAGAATGGATAAATATGGATACTCTGTTTTGTTTTGGAGAAATACTTATATGTTGGATTCACTATTGATATGCGTGAATCTGTGGAGTGTTATAGTGATGGATTTAAGTGTGTCTAATGAAATTAAATGAAGAGTTAGTGCGGTTGTGGTATAGGGTTAATAAATTGCTAAGTTGTTGATGAAATGAAAGTGTGGAAAAAATGCATCAGATGAAAGTAGAAAGAGAAACAAAATGCAGTAGAGAGAGAAAGTATATGTAAAGTTTAGAATTTGTGATTTTTGAAGTGTAAACTTGAATCTGAATTGTGTAGAGATTGTATTTGGAGTTAGAATTGTGGAATAGATGAATTAGGATTGAGTTATTTTGGAACAATAAGGAAAATGAAAGGAGAAGAAAAAAGGAATTCGATGGAGAAGAAGAGAGAAAATCACGATCGTGCTTTTGCATGACGGTGATATCTCTAAAATAGCAAAGTCGCTATCGTGCTTTTTCACGACGGCGACTTCGCAGGATCGATGAAAATCGTGATCATGCATTCAATTAATTTCTCTGAAGATATTATTTCTGAACATCCTTCAAACTTTTTATTATAACTTCTTCATTCGATATCCAAATGACTTAGTTCTTGAACAATAGCTTCATAAGACATTGATCTACATCTCCACCAAAAATCATAGCTTTCTGAAATGGATTGGTTGATGAATTTAAGATGGAAATGTGACTATGCTGAAGTATGACAACTGGGATGATTTTTACTGAACATACTTCGGTAATTGGACTACATCTTGATTTGTGGACCCCAAAATGAGGTGATTATTAATTATGATTAAACTAGAGACATAAGGATACAAATTTTTTTGAAGATATTAAATTCTAATTCTGGCTTTAAGAATTTCATAATCTGATTAAAAGTCGAGATAAGAATTTTGTTGAAGCTTAAGAACAGTCTAAAATATTTTGAGTATAACTTGCAGTATACTAAACCAAATTGGATGAACTTGGTATCAGTGGAAACCTAAGACAAAGAGGGAAAACTTTCTAGAAGGAAGTTTTACCTAATTTCGTCATGTACCCTATTAGAATGATTATGCAAAGTTGATCGGAAAGCATGTTGTTTGGAAAATATGAAGTGGTCAATTAGGTTATGATATTGATTTCACATTGTTTTATTTTGGTCCAAATTATAAGTAAAAATGATATTAATGAGGGTTTTGATATCTGATCGATTTGATGATGAGAATCAAAATAAGATACCCAGAATTGTCATTAAACATGCATTGTGCATATTTTATATAAGTACATGTGCATAAAGGAATACTTATACATTTGTGCAAAAATGTGATATATGTAAATGTGTTTTGTATGATCTAGAGGAGTATTGGACACCAGTCAGACATTGTTGTACCATCCATGCAATACCATATTGGAGCGTACTGTGAGTCAACCTAGATGATTTTCCTAAGAATGATTGAATTTGTTTAAACTTCCAATTATTATCTATTTGAGATTGTTTCTGAATTTCTAGACTTAAAGTTAAAGGAGTTTAATATTCGGGAATGTATTGGAAGTGCTCTGATTGCTTTGAAATTCTGAATATTATGTGAATTGTCAACGAAAGTTGAATGCCGGACTTAGATCCGAAGACTATAAGATTCTAATTGTGTATCATGCTATGTGAATTGTCAAAGAAAATTGAATGCCGGACTTAGGTCTAAAGACTATGAGATTCTGATTTTGTATCATGCTATGTGAATTCTCAATGAAAGTTGAATGCCAGATTTAGGTCCGATGAGTATAAGATTTTGACTGTGCAACATATATGACTTATGCATGACATATTTTGAATTTGATGCATTTCATAAAATGCATGCTCAGATAAAGGCATTGTGACCGGAGTAGCCAGTATAAAAGCGTTTGCACGTAGAGCTTTACTCCATGATTTTTAATTTTGCACGTAGAGCTATGATTCGTGATTATGTTCTGACTGAGCCCAATGGGTTAGTATCTGTATACGTATGTGATAGGCACTCTATTACAACAATAATAACGAATCTAAAGTCTCATATGCATCTGTATTTGTATATATTTGTTCTGATTCGCAATGATTACATGATGTGCCATGATAATCTGATTATTTGGAATATACATGTTCTGAATGAATATTTGTGAAATATGTGATTTGTGTATGTGATATGGGTGAAATCATCAATGATGGTTCGCTCATTGAGTTCACAAAACTCATAAAAAATTGCAACGTGGCTTTTCAAGTTCAGAGGAGTTATCCAATTAGACCAATTAGAGTTCAACCATTGCAAATGAGCATAAGTTAGGGGTCGAGATCAGTTTACACCTGCATATGTCTTCAGTGATTTTGTTTTTGAATTATGTTCCGCAAGAATTGTACAAAGTGTATGTGAATAATTTGGTTATGAAATGACTTTATGATTTCGAGTATTTTGTATCTGAAATAGGCCCAAGTGACTGTTAAATACTAATGTTTGTAATAATTTGTAACTTGTAAATGGAAATGTTTTTAAATAAAGTGGGCCCGATTTGATTAGTGATTTCCGCATACAGGTACATTGTTTTAAGGAAACAAAATTTTTGTAATAAATTTTGATTGAATGTCTATTCTAGCATGCCACCCTTACAGGATACGTACTCGGATATCACCGAACGTGTCTTGCAAGTGTGGGGTGGTACATTTTAGTATCAGAGCCCAGATTTAGTATCTTACATGGCCATACGTATGTCTCAAGTTACATACATTTCAATCATGTCATAGCAAGTAGTAGCAACTGATCCCTAGTTTGAGTCGCATATATATGAGTCACATACATGAGCATTTGTTAAGTGTTTGAATTGATGGAAGTAGTGGGAAGAATGATGATCTGTCTGAATATGAGAAAATGAAAGTTTATGGATATTTAGAAATGGGAAATAGTAAATGGTTAGATATGACAAATAATGATGTAATGTATTTGTATTGGTGGATGTATTATGAAATACAATATCAATATTGTACTGTGGTAATATACCCAGAATGTGATAGAGATGTGAATACATTGTCATTGACTGATTAAGGAAAGTAATGATATTAAGATGAATGACGAGATTTAAAGTGTACAAGACAAGTTGAAAGAAAATAATATTTTCTATGACTTTGAGGGGTCAAACTTGGACTTGAAATGATTATCGAATAAAGTTGATAAGAGTTATGATTCACTATAAGAATATGTTAGTGGAATTGAGATCGAAATTTTAAGATGATTATGTATCTATAATTCTGAATTGATAGTGAACATACGTAAGTATGACAATATATTGGTAATTGGAAGAAGGGATAAAGATAGTGAGGATTGTAAAAGTTGTCATGGTTAAGTTAATTTGTTATTTTGTGAGCACATATTTAATAATAGGATCACCATGACAAGTGTGAGAATCGAGCACATAAGAATTATATGTGTGGAGAGGATATAGGAAGCAATCTATAATATATGAATATTTGTTAGTCATAGTTCACATAATTTAAAGTCTAAGATGAATTAGAGTAATGCATGAAAGTGTTTACAGTGATCAATCGAGGATAGATTGAGAGTGTTAAAGATGTTATTTTGTGTGATGAAATTGAGGAAAAAGAAGAAAGGCACGATTGAGGTCAGACGCAAAAAGAGAAGTGTTTTCCTAAATCAAATGAGATTAAGGTATCCCGAGCATAAGTTATTAATTAGTGAATTGCCTTAAATACATCTATGGATGAGATGTAATGATTTAGATGGTATATACCAAGGTATAAGGGTAAATGGATCTGCTTAATGTTTCACTGAGCCTTATTATAAAGGATATTCTGATCATATAAGTTATGACATAAATTGATCTTATTGAGATATTATGAATAATTGAAATTGATCTTTTTGAGGTATTAAGAATGTCTGATAAGCAATGATGGGAATAGTTGATTGATAAGGATTAGATGAACAATATAATTAATAGTAGCAAGAAATCTTCCTTGGCAGAAGAAGTTCACCGAATAAGGTTAAGTAAACCAAATGGTGTACTTTTAAGAATGAATGAAAACAGAAAACAGAATAAATTAAAAGTGAGTATTGGAGTTCTATTCCTAACGAAGACTCAAGCATGAGATGTAGAATATACTACTGAGAGTGTATGCATTTTGTTTAATGTAAGTATCTAACTAAGTGATTGGATTCTTAAATTTGAGGCGATACTCTTGTTAATGTGAGGAGAACTTAGGCCCACATTATATTATATGCAAATATGATCAAGGGATACAAATTGATTTGATGAATGTGTTACCAACACAGAACATTAAGTTTGTGAATAAATTGAAATGAGTGGAGAAACTAGTGAGAATGGTTCGACATTTCAATAAGTCAATGTGAAATCAGAGAAAATCGTATGAATGGAGAAAATCATTCAAAAAAATAAGTCAATTGAGAAATTGAAAATAATATGAGTAATATACTTCATTGAGGAATTAATTACTTAAGGAATTATGAGAACTAATCATGGGTACATAGAGTTTTGACAATATTTGTTAGAGTTAACAATGCTCCGATAGTATTATGATATTGAAGATCAAAGTGATCCAAGCAGAATTGTATCAAATAGTGACTATGATCATAGATGATATCTTGCATGTATTTGAAACGTTGAAAATAATATTTTGAATTACTTAAGAAATATGCAGTCTAGAATGAATATGAAATTCTGTCTGTGCATTAAAATTGAAAGCTATACGTAGCATATTTTGTTATATAATGTATTTTATACAATGCATGTTCTAATAAAGGCGTTGTGATCATAGTAGCCAGATTGAAAGAGCTTTAAGCGCAGTATTCTGCACGTAGAGCTTTGCTCCGTGATTTCTGTTTCAGACTGAGCCTAATGACTAGTAATTGTATCTGTACCTGAAAGGCACTCAATCACAACAAATAGTAACGAATTTGGAGATTTTGTAATATATATCGATGTTTCGCATCAGAAATTAAGATGCACTTTGTTGCAACATAATAAATTGATTTTATATGAATAGAAACTATTAAAGTCTCATGAGTTGAATATTTGATACATGATTTGAATTTTGTTGAAATAGCCATTACTTTGAAAGCTTAGAGACACTATTTGTATAGTGAAACATTTCGGATTTATATATAAATATACAAATCAATAAAGTTTGAGGTACTTATTGATTTTAGAAGAATTTTATACGAGACTGAGACAATAGATAGAAGTATTGAAGGACTATGATTGTACAAATGAGTTCTCTTTTTGTAAAACTAGTGCACATATTTGTTGCTTGAACAGAAAATTCAATAAAGGAATAACACAAATTCAGATATTGTGGTTACTAAATCTAGTGCAATGAAGAGCATAGAATATTGAGTTGACTTTTGGGCAAATCAAGTACTATTAGCTAACAAATGTAAGATCAGTTCTGCATGAAAAGATTAGCAAAGCCCAAATTCAGGATTCAAAATTTGTGAATCTAATTGAGGAAATTGAAAATTGATAATGAATCTAAATTTTGAGTTTGAATAGGAAAATAATACCTTGTGATTGTAATATGAAGTTTGTGTGCACAATAAAGATGATTGAATAAAAGATTTTTAGAGATAACACAAATAACAACTTATGCTATACATCCTAGTAGGAATATGATGAAATAATGTTTGATGTCTATGGATTTAAAAACAAGTGACTACATGTATTTGTTGCCAACAGTCTTAACTATTGGAGATATGCTTAAAGCTTATATTTTGGAGTTCATAGAAACATGAGCTCAATGTTTAGTTTTAAGTGACTTTAAGCATAACAATTAATGTCACAGTGATATCATTAGAATATCATATGAGGTGTTATACGACATAAAGAGTAGACCGCCTTTATATTTGGATGAATAAGGCTAAAAAATAGGTTAAGGCTAGAAGTGATAGGAGATGATGATAAGTGAAATTGATGTGTATTAGAAATTAAGTGACTCAAGAAATACGAATGAATTAAGAGGAGCAACACCGTAGATTTGGAATAAAGTGAGATAGACACATGAGTAAAGTGTATTAACACTAAAAAGATATGAATTATCAAGCAATGGATGAATTGTTTATGAGAGAATCACTTTGCAAAGGGGTGCTTAGGATGGAAAAAAGTATAAACTAAGCCGGACATAAAATGGTCCACATGAAATTCTTGTAAGAATAAGACCATGAACATATAAGTTTCTATTACCAGCAAAGACTTCCTAAATGCATAAAGTGTGATATGTGAGTGTGATGAGAAATAGTGATATCATCTGACCCAGATGTAATGTCGGCACTAGAAGTGAAAATTTTGAGTAATCTGAAATATATTGAGGAAATAGGCAAGATTGTGTGATATCTAATTAAGTAACTGAAAAATTGATTGATTCCATTGACTATAGTCAAGTGGAAGAAGTTATTCAGATGATGAAGTTAAATGGGAAATGGAAGAAATTATGAGGAAATAATACCCCTGCCTTTCAGATCAATCAGATAAGAATTTTAAGGACAAAATTTCTTTAAGGAGGGGAGAATTGTAACATCCTGTTACCCATGATAAGACTTGAATAGTGAATATGAGAAATTGTTGAGAAATGAGAAGTTACAATTCATGCTTATGCGAACTATGACATACTCATACACGTGAATAATGAGTTTTGCACATTAATATGATTGTACATGCATTCATGACATTTTTCGAGTATAATTGATTTATAAATGCGATTAAAATGTGAATTGTTATTTATTTGCGTTAAAATTTTATTTGGAGACCATTAGCATTATTTTGGAATTCTTGGTGAATTTGAGGTACATTTGGATTAGGACAAATGCCAAGTGGTAGGATAAATTGATACATGAAAATTTTGGATGATTAAGTCTAAAATTGAGTGACATTTAGCATAGTTAAATGTGTGACAAATGGACTAGTAAGTAAATGACAATTGGACCAATTAATGTGTGACATGTGGACTAATAGTTAGTATACATATGGACTGATTAAATGGTCACATTTGTTAGCTTATGGAAGAGATAAGTGGCTTACAAGTTTAAGGACATATATTGAAATAATATGGTGACATCTAGCACCTTAGGTGTAATGTTTCTGCATGTTATTTCAACCAAGCTCATTTTGTTCTTTTCTCATCTCTCACCACCAAAACTAAGTTTTTGTCTTCCCCTTCTTGTGTTTTTCTTGAAGCTATGCTAAATTACCATACTAAATACATGTTTTTACCTATCACGAAATAACTAAAGAACCAATTGATTGTTGTTGTTTCGTCATAGCTCAAATTCAGTTAATTCCATCTTGAATGTGTGATAATTCTGCATGTTTAGAGTACTGATTTAGAGTGATTTTTGAGCTAGGAAATTGAACAAGTAAGTAAAAGATTAGTGTTTATGTCATGTTAAATGGTTTGAGAATGATGTGTGAATTGAACTGAAATGCATGAGATATTGGTGAAGATGTATGCTGGAATGTTGTTGGGTCCCGTTACCGAAACCCAACCTTCATCCATCTTGCTTTTGTACGCTAACTGTTGGACACCCCATTTCCGGTGTCCAACGTCCTGAGACATAAGCCTTGTGCTGAAAACTCTGAGGGGTCACTAGCTGTCAAACCACATTGGTGGTGAGCGTACACTAGTCAAACCTCAAAATCATAAGTTGACTTCTTTATAGATATTGTAACCTTAAGTCTCTAGTTCATTTTGAAACAAGTATCACCTCAATTGGAATTGTATAGCTCAAGATATCCTTAAAATACTCTAAAATGAACCCATTCCAATCTTGATCTCCTAATAGACTCCTAATTTGTTTCCCTTCAAACTCTCTTAATTTAACTCCAAAAGATACCATTTTTCATTGAGGGATAGATACCTATCCTAGAAAACCATTGGTCTAAGATTCACCTCAATTGGATAACGGATGAGGGGGTTATGCCCTAAACAATGGACCATGTTCATTCCTAAATTCAATTTAAACATCTCTTGGCGCAAATGTCATAACTTTTAATCAAGATGTCGGATTGAGTTAGTTCTTATGCCATTGGAAAGAAGACATCTAGGGCTACAATTTTGCTGAATATCACAAAGCCCAATTCTGCCTCTAAGTTATCCAAAATTCATCATCTTTCTAGTGCATGTCCGTTTAACGGACATGACTCGAGCTTGAGGCCATTTAGACCCGAGAGTGTCCGTTAAACGGACATGCGTGTCCGTTTAACGAACATGAAGTGGCCAAAGGGTGTTTTTCCACTCAAGACAGTCCGTTAAATGGACATGCGTGTCCGTTTAACAGACATGGGGATTTCCAAAAGCTCCCATGCCACTCCAAAGCTTCCTCAAACCTATCCAAACACCATGAACACTTCTAATCTTCCAAAATTCATCTATTCCATGCCAAAACACTTTATAATCTCCTAAACACCCACTTCAACTCATCCAATTCTCAAACCCCAACTCAAAATGATTCATCATATTACAATTTCAAAGCAATTATTCAAGCCATCAACAAACACAAACCTAAACAACTACCTTATATATATAACATGTATATCTATCCATTCCACATCCATAAATCATTGGAAAGATAAAAATATCTTCTTAAACCTCCAAAAATATGAAATTCATCAATTCTGTCCATAGAATGCTAGGACTCTACTTGTATTCACAACACAATCCTACCGACATGAAAAACTGGAGAGAGTGATGCATAACTTGAAAAGTCATGATTGATCATAATGCATAATACTTCATTTACATCAAATGAGAGTTTTATAATGCTTTAGGGGCATTTTAAGCCACTTACAACATAAAGCAAAATACAACTTACAAAAGCAACAATTCTCTCAAAATGCATTCTAAAGCATTGTTTTACAAAATTTAACTTGAAATACAAAAACAAAATAATCTTAGAGCAATGCCTTCTAGCTCATGCCTCGAGATCGCGCTCTTCACCTGGAGATGGGACGGGATGGGGGTGAGCTTTCGCTCGTGGGTAACACATTTATACTCGGTAATAAGTAGAAAACCATTTGAAACATGCTTTTATCATAACAATTTTTACAAAAATATGCATTTTCTCAACTTTGTCAAAACTATCACAATTTTCACTATCATGCATGTCATTTTATATAAACATATAAACACATCATAATTGGCTTGGTAAGTTCACAATTCATGATGAACTACACAATTATATGAAATAGCTTTATGTAGTCGTAATCTTGAGGAGTCCTAAAAGGAACTCCATGCCTCTTGCGGGCAGGCAGGCTAAGCCTATTCTTGGTCGACGTGCACGTGACTTGTTCTTGGTTGGACTTGACCTAACCCATATAACATGAAATTCATGCATAAAACTGGATTTTGTTTTGAAAACATATTTTCATGCATATGTTGTTAGATCCCATTTTCGGAACCCAACTAGAATCCTTAATCCGCGTCGGAAATTTAGACTACTCTGAAAATCCCGATATAATTTTTTTCCCATCTTATTCATCTTAAAATCTATTTTCATACTAATCATACTCATACAAGGGTCGGGTCTCAACCGGAAGACGAGATGAAAGAACAAAAACAAAAGCACGAGTTCTTTTCGAATTCAAAAACGGAAACAAAACGGAATCCAATCGAAACCAACGTTTCAAACTGAACAGAAAAAATTACAAATGGAAGGCTTGGAATCAAAAGCAAAACAGACTGAAACAAATCGAATCGGAAGCAACCAAGTCAAGGCAAACAAATGGCTTAATCGGCAAAGGGCAAATTCCGACAAAAATTCAAG
>JAOTAZ010096115.1:0-11051 GCA_025629785.1 Erythroxylum oxycarpum | reverse complement strand
AATGCATATATGCTTGAATGTGTGGCTTATCGCCAATGGCTATAAATACTTTAGCCACTGAGCTGTGAAGCTCAACCTAATTTTTCCCACTCCTCAGGTGCAGATCAAGAAGGTCATTGAATCCTTGTAGACATTTGGACGATTCTGAGAGATTTAGCTTTTGTATTAAATTAGCTATATTTTGTAGCTTTATAAGCATAATGAACATTAAGCATCAATGTATTTTGTAACTTGTATTAAGGTTGTGATGTAACATCGATATGTCATTAAAGCTTTGTATGAACTTCATTTTGATTTGGTATTGAATTGAGATCTTGGAAAGTTCCCTTTTGTATGATTATGTGATTTTTAAAGTCTTGAATATGTTGTATGTTCATAATCTATTTGTTGAGTTTGCCAATTGTTATTAGTTTTATAATAGCATATTGGAGTTGCAAAGGTTTTTATAGGATGAATCATTTGAAGTGAATTAAGAGTGTAATGACAAGTATTTTAGAAGTTGAATTGGTATGAAGGGATATTGCATTTTGCAAGTTTCATAAGGGTTATAATGGTGTGTTGACTTCGACAGGAAAAACTAGGTTGATTTAGGCTATATGAGACCAAGTGGTCTTCATGACCATGGTAGATTATCCTTTTATCTTTTCAATGGTATATAGTTTGTGAAATTTGGATTACGGAATTGAGAGTTATCAATTTTGCGAGTGATGATGTTGAATGGGAAGTATGAACTTGATAGCTATGGTAGATGATTAGAAATTGTGTGAGTGTTGAATGAGTTATTGGAGTTTAGATTTGGGAGTTTGATACATTTAAATTGGTATTTGTATGGTTATGAAGTTGTATTACACTTGAAGGTTTGAATTTGGGGAGATTAGGAGTATATATGGTGTTAGGATGGAAGATGGAAGCATTGGAGAGGCTTGGAAGAAGGTTTGGGACACTTTGCCCAATATGTGTCCGTTAAACAAACATGCAAGTCCATTTAACGGACCTTCTCATGTTGATTTGGACCCTTTTCCCAGCCCATATCCATTAAACGGACATGCAAGTCCGTTTAACGGACCTTCTCGAACGAATTTGGGATGTTTGGCCAGTGTATGTCTGTTAAACGGACATGCTAGTTCGTTTAACGGACATCCTAAGGTCAACTTTAGTAAATTGCATTTTTTACTAGTTTAGAGGCCAAATCTCACTTTAAGGTCTCTAATACAAGTTGTAGATCTCGATGTCTTCTTTCCAATGGTTCAAAAACAATGTCAATCCGACATCTATATGGAAAGTTACGGCGTTTGCGCCAAAGTATGTTCAATTAGAATCAAGATATGAACAAGTCAGATTCTTTCATCCGACCTCGAAATGAAGTGATTATTTGACTAATAGATTCCTAAGTCATGTATCTTTCTATACATAATAAGTTTGTATCATTTGGAGTTGTTTTGAGAAAGTTTGCATTAGATCAAATGAAGGGTTGGTTTGAAGGATAGAATTGGAGAATGAGTACACTTAGGCTTTTTAAGCATATCTTGAGCCATAGACCTCTGATTAAGGTGATTCTTATTTAAAAATAACCTAGAGACCTAGAGTTATGATTTCTATGAAGAAGTTAAATTGAAATTCCAATTTGAAGATTTCCAAATTCTGTTCGTAAATAGGAGAAACGAGTTCGAGTATGGTGATTGAATTGTGTGGGCACACCATTGAGCATATTTTGAGGAAATTTTTGAGATGTTATGAGAATAAAGATGACTGATTATGGTTAAATAGATTTCATAGAGATAATCCTATAGGAACTACGCTCATGTCTTATGGTTATGATATTCGGAACGATCGTTGGGTTTCGGAAATGGTGCCCAACATCTTGTGGTATCAGAGCTTAGGCTTTTAAGTTCCTAGGCTTAGAATGCATTGTGGTATGAATTGTTATGTTATGTGATTATTTGTTTCCATTGTGATTTGATTGACATGCATGTCATGCATACATGTAAGAAATAAGATTTAGAATAAAACGTAAGTTAAATGTTAGTATTTGCATTGAAAGAGTAAGATGCCACCTCGTAAAAGAATATAAGGAGTTTTGCAAGGATCGACTGGACCTGATGCCTCACCCTTAGAGAAGGGTTTTGATGAGTATAGAATCTTAGTATTGCAATCACATGAATCATGTGTATGAACTTTTGTTAAGTGTTTGGGCTATTAGAAGCAATGAGAATAATGGTGTTTTGTCCGAATATAAGATAAGGAAAGTTGATATTTCATGGTTTGATATGTTCGACATAAATTCAGTGATTGTTGATATATCAGTGAATTTGGTAACGGAATTTTGTTAAAGATTGTACTTGAATTGATACGAATGTGAGAATATTTTCTTGAATTGATTGAATCGGAAATAGAGACAAAGGTAGATGTGACAAGATTTATGGTATACAAGCAAAGTGGAATTGACAAGCTGAACTCGGAATTTATGATCTGGAATAAGATTGTGCTAGTGAATTGAGATCAGAATGTCAAGAGGGCTATACGTCCATAATTCTAAATTGATTAAGAATGTACATATGGAATAAAAAATGAAATAAATGATAATGATTTATGTAGAAGTCCTTGAGACTAAGTTGACCAGTTATTATGAGTACATAGTTGACAATGTGATTGAGTACATATGGGATATATTTTGGATATGGCATATGAGTTAATTTATGATCTCTGGAGTTAAATTATGAGATGAATCAGAGTACCGAGATAGAAGTATGGTATAGGTGATTATGCTGAAAAGGTAACTACAATGGAGCAGAAATTTTGAATAGTAGTATAATATTAAGAGGTTGTTTGGAATTCGTTACGATTGACGTATCAGTAGCATAAGATATAAATTGGTGACATGCCAATATACAAGAGTAAATGAATATGTTTCTTATTTCATGGAGTTTTATTATAAAGGATATTTTGATCATGAAAAGTTTGATAGAGATTGAAAATTTTGAAATATTATGAGTAGTTGAAATCGATCGTATTGAGGTGTTAAGAATGGCTGAAACAACATTGATGATGATAGCAGTTGATTCATAAAGATCGCATGAACAATAGTGATGATAGTAGCAAGAAATCATCTTTTGACGAAGAATTTCATTGAATCAGGTTGAACAGATTAGTTTGTTTATATTAAGAATGATCAATAAAAGAGCAAATCAGAAATGAATATGAAGTGAATCAAAAGTGAATGTTGGAGCCATATCTCTAGTGGAGACTCAAGCATAAAAGATAGGGTATGCACAAGAGATATAAATTAGATTTTGATAAATGTGTTATCAACATAGGAAGTTAATGCAAATAAGTTGAAATGTGTGGAGAAATCAGTATGAAGGAGCAAATAAAAGAATAAATCAATGTGAAATCAGAGAAAATCAAATGAATTGAGAAAATCATTAGAGAAAGGTAAGTCAATTGGAAGATTGAAAATGATGTGAGATAGTGTTACCTCATTAAGGAATTAGCTATTCAAGGGATTAGGAGAACTAATCATGGGCCTATGGCGCTTTGGAAATATTTATTCGAGTTATCAAACACCCCGAAAATACTATGGTATTGAAGATTAAAGCGATCCAAGCAAAATTTGATGATATATTAAATGTCTTCGAAATGTTGAGAAGAGCAATTTGAATAGTTGAGGAAAAATGTTAAAATCGTACGAGTATTGAAGTACAGAGAATTTGGAAGAATTAGAACACTGATATTGATTTTATTGACTATATTCAAAGACTTTATAGTGTACAATGATGTTGTATAAGGGATTAGGATAAAATCCAATGCAGCATGATAAAGTGATTTCGCATGCACAGAGACAATTGCAACCTCATGGGTTGATTATTTGATACATGATTTAGAACCGTTACAGTAGTGATTTCTTTGGAGACAATATATGTATGGGAACATCTTGGATGTATATAAATAAACCGATCATTAAAGTTTGAAGTAATTGTTGAGTTGAGATAATTGAATACGAGACTAAGACAATAGATAAAAGTGCTAAAAGATTTTGATGATACAAATGATTATTTCCCATAAAGGCTAGTGTTGTATGTGATACAAAAAAAAGGAGAGAGCATAGAGTGTGGAATTGAATTTAGAGCAAAATCAAAGTACTATTTGTTATGATGGCATGGAAGGATTTGCAAAGCCTAAATGAAGGAATTGAAAATGGATCTGAATTCTGAGTTCGCATTAGAAAATGATGCTTTGTGATCGAAACGAGAGGTATATATACTTGATAAAGATGATTGAGCAAGGAATACGTTGAGATAGCGTTTGATGGCTAAGGAGGTAGAAGCAAATGACCACAATTATAAGCTACCAACAGTCTTGATTGTTATAGAGATTATCACAGTGATGCCATTAGAATATTGTATGGACCATTATACGACAAAAAGAGTCATCCTCCTCTTTATTTGGATGAATAAGGCCAAAGATGGTTAAAGCCCATAAATGATTAGAGATGTTATTGATAAGGTGACCTATATTGGGAATGCAACTCAAGAAAAATGAATGAATTAGACGGGTTAAAACCAAAGGTATGGAATACAGAGAAATAGACATAAGAATTAAGTATGCTGCCACTATAGAGACGTGAACTTTGAATCAAAGGATGGAATGTTTCTAAAAGTACCCTGTTCCCAAGGTGCGCTTAGATTGTGTGCAAGATGTTTCAGATTCATCATGTGTATATATACATGAGTATGCTACGAAATATCGATATGATATTGATATTATTGACGCAAGAAGTGGAAAATTTTGAATAATTTGAAGCATATTGAGGAATTAGTTAAGAAGATTAAATGAATGATTGAAAGATCAAGTGAATCAATTGATTATGATAATTGGGAAGAAATTATTTTAGTGTATAAGTTGCTTGGGAGAATGAGGAAAACATATGATAGCATTACCTCCATTTTTTTGATCACTCAGGTAAGAATTTCGAGGACGAAATTCTTTAAGGGGGGAGAATTGTGGGATCCCAAATTGTTCTTAGAAGTGAGAACAATTATATGTGAAAAGTTGAAAGTTAAAAGTTGGAAAATGTTACACTGAACATGCTTTGGTGTTTTGGTCATAAATTTTTCTCTAGTTATCGAAATGAGACAATTTTTGACTTGAATTAAACTAGAGAAATAGGGCTACAAATTATCTGATGAAATTGAGTTCTAATTTAGTCTCTAAGAGTTTCAATTTTTGGATGGAAATTGAGCATGAAATATTGTTTCAATGTAAGGATAGTTTGTTAATGTTTGGGTTGTAATTTTCAAATTACCAAACCAAATTGAATGATTTTGGTGTCATTAGAAACGTAAGACAATTAGGAACATTTTTCTACAAGGAGGTGTTAGAAAATTCCTTCAATTGTTCCATGATAATGAGTTAAGAAGTTAGAAGTATAGGATGCTAGGTTTAAAAGACATAAGGGGCAATATGGGAAGGACAAGCTTAATGAGGGGTAATTTTGGAAGAATATGTTTAAATATGAGTTAGAAAGAAAGGAATTAGAAGAAGGGAGAGGAGATTGTCGTGAACCAAGAGAGAGAAGAAAGAAAAATGAAGAGAGAAGAGAAGAAGGAGAGAGTTCGTGGGAGAGAAGAAGAGAAAAAGGAAAGAAGAAGAATCAAGTTTCCAAGGTAAGTTTTCATCTTTTTGTTGCTTTAGTAAAAGGAAAAAGGTTGTGTTTTGTTGATATAAAGAAATCCTAGAGGGAGAAAGGGTTATGTAAAAGAAGAAGATTTGAGAGAATCCATGGGGGTTTTGAGTTTCTAAGCTAGGTCTTGGTTTTTCTAACCTAGATGGACTATGGGTTGGTTAAGATTGTGATTGATTTTGGTTGATTTAATTGGTTGTGATTGTTGGAGTTTTAGGGTTTTTATTGAAGTGGGATTGAAATGAGAAATTGGTTATTTTAGAAATTCAAGAAAGCCCCATTCAAGAGCCAAAGGAAGGGAACCATTTCATTTGGATTTTCAAGAGTTAAAAGGTGGGTAATTTATTTACAGTTATTGTGTAGTGGGAAAAATGCATTGTTTATGTGTGTATGCCTACTTTTCTAATTGTGAATTGCTATGATATGGAAAATGCTTTATGATGTGTTTTATGCTATATCATGCATTAAAACATGTATGACATTTTGAAATGATTGAATTCTTACAATTATCATGTTATGTCATGAAAGATGAATGACTTTTTGTATGATGAGTTATGACCATATCATACCTTGAAAAAGGTTATGGCATTTTGAATTAAATATGAGCATGATTATGCTATACCTTGTAGTATGGCATTTTGATTAAATAGAAAGAAGAAAATCACGAGAATATGAATTGTGAATGATTGAATTGAGCATAAGATTTGATTATATGCTTTGTGTGGGCGAGAAAAAAACCATCTCGTTGTCACGTGCACGTTGACGTAAATGCCTTCTCCCGGATGCTTGCTTGTGGCCCACGAGATTCGAAAATGGACTCGTTTTGTTTACGATGCAAAATTTGGTTTTGCCGTTTTGTTCCACGGAACCCTCAAGCCAATTGTCTGTGCATTTGCATTTTAATGTGCGAAGACATGCTTTGAAATGAAATTGCATCCAATGTATCGTATATGATGATGTTATGAATTTCGAAATGTGATTTGAATTGAGAATGTTGATTGTCATTGTGAGATGTATGCTTATTGGAATGTTACATATAAATGCATATATGCTTGAATGTATGGCTTATCGCCAATGGCTATAAATACTTTAGCCACTGAGCTCTAAAGCTCAGCCCAATTTTTCCCACTCCTCAGGTGCAGATCAAGAAGGTCATTGAATCCTTGTAGGCATTTGGACGATTCCGAGAGATTTAGCTTTTGTATTAAATTAGCTTTATTTTGTAGCTTTATAAGCATATTGAACATTAAGCATCAATGTATTTTGTAACTTGTATTAAGGTTGTGATGTAACGTCGATATGTCATTAAAGCTCTGTATGAATTTCATTTTGATTTGGTATTGAATTGAGATTTTGGAAAGTTCCCTTTTGTATGATTATGTGATTTTTAAAGTCTTGAATATGTTGTATGTGCATAATCTATTTGTTGAGATTGCCAATTGTTATTAGTGTTAGAATAACATATTGGAGTTGGAAAGGTTTTTATGGGATGAATCATTTGAATTGAATTAAGAGTGTAATGACAAGTATTTTAGTAGTTGAATTGATATGAAGGGATATTGCGTTTTGCAAGTTTCATAAGGGTTATAATGGTGTATTGACTTCGACAGGAAAAACTGGGTTGATTTAGGCTATAAGAGACCAAGTGGTCTTCATGAACATGGTAGATTATCCTTTTATCTTTTCAATGGTATACAGTTTGTGAAATTTGGATTACAAAATTGAGAGTTATGGATTTTGCGAGTGATGATGTTGAATGGAAAGTATGAACTTGATAGCTATGGTAGATGATTAGAAATTGTGTGTGTTGAATGAGTTATTGGAGTTGAGATTTGGGAGTTTGATGCATTTAAATTGGTATTTGAATGGTTATGATGTTGTATTACACTTGAAGGGTTGAATTTGGGGAGATTATGAGTATATATGGTATTAGGATCGAGTTTGGAAGCATCGGAGAAGCTTTAGAAGAAGGTTAGGGTAGTGTGTGTCCGTTAAATGGACATGGATGTCCGTTTAACGGACCTTCTCAGGTGAAATTGGAGTTTTTGGTCAGTCTATGTCTGTCAAACGGACATGCATGTCAGTTTAACTGACATCCTCGGGTCATCTTCAGTAATTTGCGATTTTGACCAGTTTAGAGGCTGAATCTCGCTTTGAGGTCTCTAATACGAGTTGTAGATCTCGATGTCTTTTTTCCAACGGTTCAAAAACAAAATCAATCCAACATTTTTAGGAGAAGTTATGGCATTCGCGCCAATATAGGTTCAAATCGATTTAGGGAATGAACATGTTCGATTCTTTTGATCATAACTCCCTCATACGACCTCGAAATGAAGTGATTCTTAAAGCAATAGATTCCTAGGACATGTATCTTTCTATACATAATAAGTTTTTACCATTTGGAGGTGATTTGAGAGAGTTTGTATTAAAGTAAGTGAGGGGTCAGTTAGGAGGGCATGTTTGAGGTATGTGCACATTTAGGCTTTTTAAGCATATATCGTGCTGTAGAGTTCCGATTGAGATGATTCTTTCTTCAAAACAAACTAGAGACTTATAATTATGATCTCTTTGAAGAAGTCAAATTGAAATTTTGGTTTTAAGATTTGCAAATTCTGCTCACAAATAGGAGAAATGAGTTCGAGTATGGTGATTAATCAGTATGGGCACACCATTGAACATCTTATGAGGAAATTTTTGGGATGTTATAAAAATAAGAACAAAGATGAACCGATGATAGTTGATGAGGGTAAATTTAAATAACCCTATAGGGTGATATGAGCAAGTCTTATGGTCAGGATTTTCGGATCGATGGTTGGGCTTCGGAAACGGGGCGCAACACTAAGTGGGAAAAATAATACTGGCTGTAAGAGACCTGAAGAGGCTCTGTGAAAAAGAATACTTGTACTTTTGAGAAGAATAGTGAAATTTTAAAAAGGATTATGAGGACTAGATGTAGCCCACAGTTTGGGGTGAACCAAGATAAAACTGTTGTGTCTACTCCCTAACTCTATACTTTTAATTTCTATTGTTCTATACAAGTATTTAGAAGTTAATTGCAATACACTGTGATTTTTACTTAAATAGCTTTGAAAAAGCAAGTTTTCAAAGAAATATAAAAGGGGATTGTATTCAAGAAAAAGGATACATAATTTAACCCCCCTTCTTGTGCATTTTGTATATTGAACATAAAGTCTATACTAACTCGTGATTTACTTCAATTGGTATCAGAGCTCAGTGTCCAAAAATCACCGTTACAAAGTGAGGATAAAAATCCATGGCAGAATCACACGTTTATATAGCTGAAGGTGCCTCTATTACTAGACCTCCTGCATTCAATGATGAAGATTACCATTATTGGAAAGATAGGATGCGACTCTTCATTGAATCTACTCATATTGATCTTTGGGAGATCACAAAGAATGGACCGTATACACCTGTAGATGATGAAGGAAATGCCATTCTACGTACTAGATGGTCAGTAGATCAAAAAGCAAGATTCCAGCTAAATTCAAAGGCCAAGTTCTTCCTAAGTTGTGCCCTAAGTAGAATTGAATACGATAAAATTCATGGGTGTGACACTACGAAGGAGATATGGGATACTTTATCCATCACACACGACGGAACCAATCAAGTGAAGGAATCCAAGATAAGCATTCTTATACAACAATATGAGTTGTTGAAAATGAAGGAAGATGAGTCTATCGATCAGATGTTTAGACGATTTCAAACTATCGTCAACGGACTTAAAACTCTTGAAAGAATCTATGATAATCAAGATCATGTTCGAAAGATTCTCAGAAGCCTACCGAAAAGATGGAGACCTAAAGTCACCGTGGTACAAGAAGCCAAGGACTTGAGTCTGTTAAAGCTTGATGAATTGCTTGGATCCTTGAAGATACATGAAGTAGAGCTCTATGCAGAAGATAAACCTAGATGAGATAAATCTATAGTATTGAAGGCTGGACAAAAGAATCACAAGATTCATAGGAAGAGAAGTTCATCGTCAAAAGCGTTGAAGATCGAAGAAGTCAAGAATGACGACTCCAATAAATCTGAACAAGATTCGAGCGAAGAAGATCATGAATTATCCTTTATCTCGAGGAAGATGTGGAAGAAGAAAGCAAAAGGAAACAAAGAGTTTTCTTTCAAGAAGAATAGCAAAGATGAAGGCAAGAATTAGAAGACATCTGTTATCTGTTATGAATGCAATAAACCTGGACACTACAAGTCTGAATGTCCATTGCTGAAAAGAAAACCAAAGAAGAATAGAGAAAATAAGAAGAGCATGATGGCAACATGGAAAGATTTGGATTCGTACGAATCTGATATTGATTCAGAGGCATCAGTTCAAACAAACATTTGCTTGGTAGCTGAAAGAGAAAGTGACAAGGAGGTAACCTCAAATTTTACTGAATTACAAGATGCATATTCAAAATTATTAGAAGATTCTCATGCAATGCTTAAGCAGTATAAGTTGATAAAGAAAAAGTTCGCAGAAAACTTGAAGAACACGCAAGTGTTAGAGAGAGAAAACGTCTACCTGAAGAAACAAGTAGACGAGATGAAGAAACAGGTAGTTGTAGATAGATCTGAGGAGATCAATCAGTTGAAAAAAAGGATCAATATTCTTTCAGCTAATTTATCAACATTTACTGAGAGCACGAGAAATATAAATGACATGCTAGGAAGATACAGACACCCTAATGATAAGAGTGGATTAGGGTTTGCTAAAAATAATACTCAGTATAAAAAGAATTTTGTTCCTTATAGGAAGAAATTTCATCAGTGCATTATCATCATTCCATGAATCTTTTTAAGACTAACCCCAAAAGACCCAAGAAAATCTGGGTACCTAAGAAAAATATAACGTCTACTGCAAATCTCCTTCCTTGGAAAAAGTAGTCAGCACCATTGGTATTTGGACAGTGGATGCTTGCGATATATGACGGGAAGAAGGTCTATATTCCTAGATCTTCAAAATAAGGAGGGAGGATCGATAACTTTTGGAGACAACCAGCAGGGCAAAATAATTGGAATCGGTTAAATCGGTAAAGATTCTTTTGCGACTATTGATAATGTTCCACTAGTTGATGGCTTAAAATACAATTTGATTAGTGTCAGTCCATTATGTGATTCTAGTTTTGAAGTATCCTTTAATCAAAATTCTTGTGTATTCAAAAACGAGGATGATTTCATATTCTTTTCTACCAAAAGACGAAACAATCTTTATAAAATCAATTTAGAAGATTTGCAAAGTCAAAATATTTCTTGTTTTATATCGACAGATGAAGAACAACTGATTTGGCATAAAAAGCTAGGTCATGTTAGTTTTAAACATATTTCTAAGTTGATTAAACATGATTTGGTAAGA
>JAOTAZ010096070.1:0-11060 GCA_025629785.1 Erythroxylum oxycarpum | reverse complement strand
CTAACTTAGTTTCTTTTGAAACTAACTCCCTTAAACTCTCATCTTTACAATCCAACTATCTCCAAATCTTCTTTTGATTTCTTTTTCCTATTTTCTATAATTTTCTGAAATTCATTCCTAAATTCACCAAAATTCGGAAATATCACAATTCTATTAACCAATAAAATTCCAATATGGTAATTTTTCAAAATAATACAACTCAATCCAATTATACCCAGAATTACTCATGAATGGATGTACAATTATTTCATATGTAGAAAAATTTACTATTCACGTGTATGTGTATGACATATTATACATGAGCATAAAATGCATTTCTAAACTCTCATTGATCACTCATATTACTATTTTAACCTTCCCATAGGTAATGAGATGTTACAACTCTCCCCTCCTTAAAAAAATTTTGTTATCGAAATTCTTACTTGTTTGCTCGAACAAGTGGGATATTGTTTCCTCATATGCTACTCTGTCTCCCAAGTTGCTTCCTTAGTTGAGTGGTTCCTCCAAAGGACTTTCACCAACTGAATGACTCTGTTCCTCAATGCTTGATCTGTGATCCCACAATCTTGATCAACTCCTCAACATAGCTAAGGTTACTAGCAACCTAAATCTCCTGAGTCGTTGTCACATGTGTTAGATCCGATCAGTATCTTCAGAACATACTCATATGAAACACATTATGCAATTGAGACATCTCATTCAGTAAAGCCAACCATCATTCCTCCGCTGACTAGTTTCATACAGAATTGAAGGTATTGGACAATCTATAACTGATAGAAAGAGTTGTATGTGAGAGAGATAGATCCCAATTCCATGTATGTGGTTAAGCAAGCCCTGCCATCAGCTTCCACCCAGACAAAAAATGTGAGGCCAAAGGTCTAATCCTCTCAATGATCTCATAAGGACCAATATACCTAGGGCTTAATTTGTTCTTTTTGTCGAATCTCAGAACTCCTCTCCAAGGTGACACTCCTAGGAAACTTGGTCTCCCACACTGTACTCCATATCATGTCGGTGTTGATCCACATAACTCTTCATTCCATCCTAAGCTACTTTAATTCGGCTTCGGATCAACTTCACCTTATCCGCTGTATCTTGTATCGACTTTGGGCCTTTAAACATTCTCAAGCCCTCTTCACCCCAATATAATGGTGACCGACATTTTTTACCATATAGTGCCATTCCAATACTACTGTGGTAATGGTTATTATAGGCAAACTCTATCAATGTCATATATTGATCCCAAGCTCCTCTAAACTCCAATGCGCAAACTCTGAGCACATCCTCGATAGTCTTGATTGTCCTCTCACTCTGTCTATATGTCTGAGAATGAAATGTTGTACTGAAGTTCAACTTAGTCCCCATAGCAAATTGTAAGATCCTTTAAAACCTCGAAGTAAATCTGAGATCCCTAACTGATATTAAGGACACTGGAGCCCCGTACAGTCTCACTACCTCATTCACATATCTCTGGGCCAACTGATCAAGTGAGCTATTTTCTCTCATTGGTAAGAAGTGGGCCGATTTAGTCAACCAATCCACTATAACTTATATAGCATCATTCTACCTCGGAGTCTTAAGCAGTCCTATGATGAAGTCCATAGTGATCTATTCCTATTTCCACTCCAGAATAGGCAACGAATGAAGCTTCCCTACTGGAGCCTGCTGCTCATCTTTAACTTGCTAGCAAGTCACACATCTGGATATATATTCCGCCACTTGATTCTTCATTCTAAGCCACCAAAAATATTGCTTCAGTGTGTTATACATCTTAGTAGTACTAGGATGCATAACATAGGTAGCCATATAAGCATCCTCCAGTATCTCCTTCCTCAGATCATCTACATTAGGCACACACATCCTCTTTCTCAACCATAATGTCTCATCCCTGAATTCAAACTCGAAATTTGGATTCATCTTCATTTTGTCCATAAGCTTCACCATATCAGGATCTTTTCCTTAGACTTTCCTGATTCTGTCATATAACATCAGCTTAAGCTTCAATGTAGAAATCAAGGCCCTATCCTCTTCCAGATTCAATTCCACATTCAGAGCTCTCAAATGAATCAGATTAGGTAGACTTGATAACTAAATCTCAGCTGCACTGATATTAGACTTCCTGCTCAAAGCATCTGCCACCACATTAGCTTTCTTCGGGTACTCAATAGTGCAGTCATAATCCTTCAATAACTCAATCCATCTCCTCTGCCTCAAGTTCAATTCCCTCTGACTCAGCAGACATCTCAAAATCTTATGATCTATGTAAATCTTGAACGTCTACCCATACAAATAATGTCTCCAAATCTTTAGAGCATAGACAATTGCAGCTAGCTCTAAATCATGTACTAGAAAATTGATCTCGTGAGACCTTAAGTTTCTCGATGCATAGGCAATCACCTTGCCATGTTGCATCAATACACATCTCAAACCTTGATGTGATGCATCATTATACACCACATATCCTCCGGTCCTTGATGGAATAGTCAACACTGGTGTAGTAGTCAACCGATGTTTTAGCTTCTCAAAGCTCTTCTGATACTCTTCGTTCCATCTGAACATTACATTCTTCCTCAAGAGTTTTGTCAAAGGGGCCGAGATCAGAAAAAAAAAACACCTATACAAACCTTCGGTAATATCCAACCAATCCTAGGAAGCTTCAGATCTCCCGATACGTTTCTCGAAGCTTCCCAATGGGATCCAGCCGTATACCATCTCTAGTCACTATATGTTCCAGAAACATAACCTGATCTAGCCAAAATTCACACTTATTGAATATGGCATACAACTGCTTCTCTCTCATAATCTGTAAGATGATTATCAGATACTCACCATGCTCCTTTCCGCTCTTTGAATACACCAAGATATCATCAATAAACACAATCACAAATTGATCCAGGTAGGGTTGAAACACCTTATTCATTAAGGCCATAAAAGTTGGCGGGGCATTAGTTAATCCAAACGGCATCACTAAAAACTCAAAATGTCCATACCTGCTCCTGAATGTACTTTTAGGTGCATCAGCCTCAGCTATCTTCAACTGATAATACCTTGATCTAAAGTCCAGTTTAGTAAGCAAATCATCAATTCAAGGCAATAGGTACTTGTTCTTCACTGTCACCCGATTTAGCTGCCTATAATCGATGCATAACCTCAAAGTCCTATCTTTCTTCTTAACAAACAATACTGGAGCTCCCCAAGGTCAAACACTGGGTCTAACAAAACTCTTTTCTAGTAACTTCTGAAGCTGAGACTTCGATTCCTTCAGTTCTATAGGTGCCATCCTATACGGAGGGATGGATATAGGAGCGGCACCTGGAACTAGATCAATTGTGATCTCCATTTCCCGATCTGGTGGTAAACTATGGAGTTTGTTGGGAAACACGCCAAGGAATTCCCTAACCACGGGAATGTCTTGTATACTCTCCTCAGCTCTAGTATCAATGATGTGGGCTAGATAAACCTCATACCCTCCCTGCATTAATCTCAGTGCACTCATGAAGGATATCATCCTGACTAACACTGCTTAACTAATTCCTCTTAATACTGGCTTTGGCTAATCAGGAGATTCTAGTACTACCTCCTTGGTGTAGCAGTTCATGATAGCCTTATGAGCAGTAAGCCAATCCATGCCTAGGATAACATCTATCTCTCTCAATTGTAGCATAATCCGATCTGCCTCTAACTCTACTTGATCAATCCTAATCAAGCACTCCTTGTAGACCATTTGTATGACAGTAGTATTACCCTATAGCCTATATTATAGCAACTCCCTACCACAAGGCAGTCTACATGCCAAAAGCGGTGTGATAAAGAAATGTGTGGATCCTGGATCTAGTAGTGCAAATGTCTCAAAGTCATAAATGAGAAACGCACCTACCACTACATCTAGTGAGTCTTGAGCCTTCTGCCTGGTCATGTCATAAACCCAGGCCTAGGACTACGGTCGGTTGCCTCACCCCTCAGTCCTCCTGGAAGAACGCCCAGACTGAGCTCCCAAAGTAGCAGGACAATCTCTGATCTGATGGTCCATGGAACCGCATTTGAGGCAAGCTTCAGTTAGCCTCCAACATTCACCACCATGCCTTCTCTCACAGTGCTCATAAACTAGAAACTGATTCTGTGTTGTAGCCTTTCCACTATCATTCTATGAAAATCTGCCCCTCTGTCTAGATTCTGACTGCCTGGATCTACCTGATGATCTGAAGGCTCTGTTCTGGTGCTTACTAAAGCTCTTGTCAGAATTGCCTTGACTCTCATTAGGCCTCTTTCCTTTGGACCCTTGCCCAGTCTCTGCTTGGCTCTCTCTTAATAACTGCTTAATCCTGATAGAAGCAGCTCTCAGTTCAGTGAAACTACTTAGGTTTGAGATGGCCAACCTTGTTCTAATCCCCATATTGAGGCCATCCTCAAACCTCCTACACTTGTCTTCTTCTGCAGGAATCAAAGTAATAGCATAGCCCATCAACTCATTAAATCGGATCTCATAATCCGCCACTGACATCCTACTCTGCTTCAATTTCAGGAACTCCTTCATCTTTCTGACCAAATAAATCTTGGGCATATAGTTGTCTCTGACGACCCTCATAAAGTCTTCTCACTTTAACTAGCAAGGCCTGGTGGTATTACTTGGGACAGTCTTCCACCACTAATATGCTAGACCCTGTAGTAATGATACTTCATAGTCAAAACTCTCGTTTGGCTTGCAGTCCATCTGATCAAATACCCTTTATGTCCTCTCTAACCATCCCCTGGCCTCAGCAGGGTCTGCGCTACCATAAAAGTCCACAGCTCCCTACTTCCATAGCCTATCATACCTCCTCTACCTTTTCTCGGGAATTTTAGGAGGCATCTCCTCAGATCGAGGTACCGAGGACTCCCTACTGGCTCCTACCGATCCTTGGTCAGCTGATTGATCAATCTGATCACCTAGAGCATATGAACTATAACAAACAATAACTTCAATCATTCTCTATATTTCTCACGATATTTCATGCTTAAAATTCTATACGTCCCAACAGATGCCCATTAGGCCTCTTCCTTTTGGACCCTCACCGCAGGGTAGATACCGAGATGCCCGGAAGTCATTCTAGTACATATCCTATGATAAAGGCAAGCTACATTCGATCATTACATTCACTTTACATGGCAACATATCATTATTCATTTGTAAAACATCATAAGAAAATCACAATATTTTAAACACCAACTTTTCCATCATTTCATCGCACATAACCAAAAGCCTACATTGTATCTTTCAACCTTTGCTACATGTACATCATTTAAAACCTAGTACAAAAGTACTACATAAAAGAGGAAAAAGTACAAAGTCTATCTAGTTTGCCCAAAATCCCAGTTGACCGACCTTTGAGTCGTGCCTTCTCTTGTCAAAACACAATCTACACGGTTGGTAGAGCCTTTCAGTAGCTAGAGTCGTCTTTTGGTCCTAAAAGGACAACATTGCAACTTTGGTGAGTTCTGCAAACTCAAAGAGGTAACCATCATCAATGGTTCACTCAATTCATGCAACACATCATTTCACATAACATACAATCACTTTTTTGCATAATTGATCATTTATATCACATTGTCACTTAACTATGGGCAATTTTGACATTTCAATCCAGCAAACATACTTAATAAAATGCATATGAAATGCTCATTAGACACTTTTCCAATTATTACGTTGTTGTGACTGAGTGCCTGAACTGTCCCGTATCTATTTTGGATACTAGGCTCATTAATATCTGTCCCTTATCCGATGAGGATACAGGGCTCATTTTTACATAGTGGGCCTGAGGCCCTTAATCACTATCTGAGCTCGAGGCTTTTTTCACTCGTTGAGCTTTAAGCTCTGATCAGTGGCTCCTCAGGTCACAACTCCCATTATCTGATCATACATTCATATATGGAATGCATTTCACATTTTCAATCAATCATTTCATAACACATTTAGTTCTTTACATTCAAATTCAAACATCACTTCAATATACATTCCACCTTTCACAATCATCGGACCTTCTGTCCGAAATCGTCAATCAAGCCGCATTAATTCAATCATTTCAAAACAGAAATTAAGCAAACAAGTATTTAAGTGAGACCATCTAGGTTACTCACCAATTGCTCCCGAAGCTAATGCCTGGAAGTTTCGGCAACACTTGGAGGTTGACGCTCCAGTTGCTTCTCTATATTAAATAATATATACATATATCACAATTTGTACAATCATAAGTGTCTAATAATGTACATGAATGAAATGAAATATGTACAATGCATGTTCATGACAATCCCGGGTATCTTACCACCAATTTCATCACAAAAATCATTCTCATATCAAAGCTCTTTCTCATTGACTCACTTCAGAAATTTCCAAAGCACTCTTTCAAGTCTACTGTTCATGTTCAATCCGAAGGTTTAACTGATGTAATTTGGTTATACTTTCTTATAGAAAAGTGTTTCTATATGTCTTATGTTTCTATTGACACCAAAATCACTCAATTTGGTTTAGTAATTTGGAATATATGCCACAAACATTTTTAGGTTGTTTATATTCAAAAACAGTAGACTATACATAACTTCCATCCAGAAATTTAACATCTTAGAAACTGAATCACAATTTGACTTTTTCATATGATTTGTAGACCCATTTCTATATTTTACTCCAAATTAAAAATAATCTCATTTGGAATCCTATAGATCCATATATAATAAAAAAATTGAAGTATATTAAGTAAAACAACCCTATTTACACTATTCCAACAGATTCCCACACTTTCATTTGATCAATCTTTTTCAAATCAATTCAGAATGCTACAAATTTTTACGGATAGGTAGAATAATGTGTTAGGAATCTATTGTTTTAAGAATTAAATCATTTTCATGTCTAAAGAAGAAGTTATTGTCAAAAGAAGCAAGATTGTTTAGTAAAAAAGGAAAATCCCAAAAGCATAATCGTGCTTAAGCACGACGGTACAAATTTCTCTTTACCTCCAAAGTCAACGTGATGCTTTTGTACGATGGTGCATTTTCACTATACTCAAAAGTCACTGTCATGTAGAACCATTTTGAAAAACACGACGGTGCAACTCCAGTTCTTCTTCTCCACCGACATCTCAACTTCTAACCTCCATAACTTTTGGTCTAAAACTACAAAATTTAGAAACTTTATATAAATGGAATGATAAAAGAATGATCTACAACTTTTATGAAGACCATTTTATAAAAATCTATCTAGATCAGTACAGTAAATTTGCGGCCGTTTCAGATCAAAAATTCAACACTGTTACTATTCATTCCCATAAAATTTCCATATGACTTCCATTTTTCGAATCCAACACTTCAATTTTTATTTCTTTTTTTTATATTCTATTTCAATCAACTCATTAACCATAAATTCATACTACTCCAAACTATACAAGTTTAAATAAAAAATCATCAAAAGCCAAAAATTCATATTCAACCTATTCTTGCTTTGTCAACTTTCTGCATTTCCAACTTTCATTCTCAATCTCCATGTTCCCTCCCAACCTCCATTTAAACACTCTTTCCCATTTCAGTCCATCATTTTACAACTATTCTTCAACTCAAAAACCATTTTCTTGATCATCTCTAAGGAATTCATCAACTCACGTATACACTTATATATTTTCATACATACACAGTAAAGAACAAAGCATGTTTCACTTTTTTATATCTATTTTTCTACACTAATCCTATATTTCATTTCTATTTCAACTCCAAAAACCATTTCCAAAACACCTAATCACTAACAATCCATCAAAAACTAAATTAACACTAGGACCAAAATTTTCATCAATCAACACAGTATTCATAAACATATATACGTGAACGCCATAATCCATGCAACTAACAGTAAATTCATCAATTTATTTCAAAAATCCACAACTCTAAAAATTTATTCACTACTTGTTGAAAACTTCAAAAGCTTCAACTATCTTCAAGCCCTAACTCCATGCAAAATTACGTATTCACTGAGAAAAATAACCAACTTTTGGTTTTCCTTAAGACATAATAGATAATAGCAAGGTGGTATTGGTTTAGGAAAAAGGAAAAGTAAAGAAATCCCTTATAAGGATTTTGATGGAAAACTCTGTGTGTTTGAAGAAAATTTGAAGAAGGTGATAGCAAGGAAAGAACTTAGGAAATAACAGACCCCTTTTTAACTCAAACTTACTTCTACCAAATTATAAAAGCAACTTAACTAAGTGACACTTGTTACTTTCCTAATTCCTAAGCTCTAACTTCGTTTCTTTTGAAACTAACTCCTTTAAACTCTCATCTTTACAATCCAACTATCTCCAAATCTTCTTTTGATTTCTTTTTCCTTTTTTTTTATAATTTTCTAAAATTTATTCCTAAATTCACCAAAATTCACAAATATCACAATTCTATTATTCGATACAATTCCAATATGGTAAATTTCCTATTTCTCAAAATAATACAACTCAATCCAATTATACCTGGAATTACTTATGAATGTATGTACAATTATTTCATGTGCAAAAAAATTTACTATTCACGTGTATGTGTATGACATATTATGCATGGGTATGAAATGCATTTCTAAACTCTCATTGATCACTCATATTACTATTCTAACCTTCCTACAGATAATGAGATGTTACAATCGGTCTAACAGATTAAGTCTTATGGCCATTAAAAGATCCATTCTTGACCATCTGCTAAGTGGACTTCCGGACACAAACATAGCGAAGGATTTTTTTGGTAATATCTCCCAATGGTACACAGTCTCACCTAATGTTGAGATAAGTGCCTTGATGAAAAATTATTTTCCATGAGGTATACGGGAGAAGGGGGAGTAAAGGAGTACATATCAAGAATGATCCATCTTCATAGTAGACTAAAGATGTTAAACGTTGCTCTTCCTGATGTCTTCATAGTTCACCAGACTCTGAATACACTCCCTCTAGAGTTTAGTAATCTAGTGATGACATATTATTCGCAAGATGAGAAATGGGACTTCAATGCTTTGATTGCTCATTGCGTTGTTGAGGAGGAGAAACTCAAGCTTACTACTCCTACAACCCTCGAAGTAACTAAAGGGAAGGCAAAGATTAAGCTCGCTAAGATCAAAAGTAGAAAGACTAAATCTTCTCCACATACTGATGCTAGTCAATCCAATGCTAGTAAAGGTCCACATGACATAAAGAAAGCAATAGTATGATGCCTAAAAAGAAAGACTGTGACCATCAGATCACTCCTTAGCTTATCAATTTATGAATCTGATTTGCGATAGTCACATTAAGTATTTGGTGGCTATATAGTGGAGCATCTGATCAAGGTATTTCCATGATGCAGGGGGTTCATATCTTGGATAGGCTCAAATATAGGGAAGGAGGTACTGATGGTTGAAAGCAATGAAGAAGCGGATGTAATATCTATGGGGAATGTATGTACTGAACCTTGTTACAAGGTTCATTTTGGTTTTTACACAACAAATTTTCTATGTGATCTTTGTATTAATTTTAGACAAAGAAGGTTGATGTTTTGTATTTAATGCTTTTGTTGTACAGTTGTGTTTGATGCAAAACATAACGGTACAACTTTCTTGTTATATGGTTTATATAAAATATGTCTTACCCCGAATTAGATATATGCTTCTTCATATCTTGCTAAACAAGTCATGAAATGAAGGACCCTAATGAATGAAAAGTCATGTATAAAAGTTTAAGCCACATTTCCAAAGCTAGGTTGAAAGATTGATTAAGGAAAGCATTCTCTTAATTCTAGATTATGATGATATGGTAACATGTGTTAACTATTGCAGGGATGAGTTGACTAATAAGGAAGAAGGGTCAACTCGTGTTTTTGACTTGTTGAGTCTGATACATAAAGATATCAGTAGACCTTATACAGTTGCATTATGCAATTCCAAAAATATTATGACATTTCTTGATGATTATTACCATTACAGTTATGTGTTCTAGCTTAAAGATTAAAGGTTGATAACCAATTAGAAAAATCCATCCAAGATGTCAGATCTAATTGTGGAGGAGAATATCATGGCAAACATGATGTTTCAGGACTTAAAAAGGTCCGCTTACCAGATTTATGAAATTAGTTAGAATAGTGATTTAGTTCACTATGTGGGTAGTTTTGAGCAAAATGGTGTGTTGCCGAAAGGTACAACCGCACCTAAAGGACTTTAAGAAGTTAATGTAGAACAGGACTAATCTAACTTATTATCTAGAAGTGTGAAAACACATCCTTGCACACATTCGTGTATGAGGCTACCTTACCAAGGTAGTATAATCCTTATAAAGTGCATGCTCATTATGCTCAATGTTATTTAATAAGATATCCTGGCCACTCTAAAGATTGCAGATCTTACTATAGAGGAAGACCAGAATAGCGGAATCAAAAATAGCTAAACTTCTATAATACGATGTCTATGATGATGGTGGGTGTTGGGCCTCATTTCCTTTTCTTTAGTAAATAAGCTTGTTTAAATTATTTTGAGGTTTAGTTTGATAATTTTCTTTTGGGTGGAATAATTTGAGGTTTTTAGTGCTTATTTAATGGAAATTAAATGAAGGGATTTAGTTAAAATAGAAATTTGATAAATTGTTAGTATTAAAAGAATAAGATGAATTGGGGGTAATTTAGGAAGTGCTTTTAGGTTTTTAAAGTTAAAGGCTAAGAAGGAGGGGTACTTTAGTCTTTGTAGAGACAATTAAGACAAAAAAAGAAGAAGCAAGTGGGTAAGGTAATAGGCATGAAGGAAGTGTATGAAATAGACAAGGAAAAGAAGAGAGGATAGTGAAACTACGTAGTTTTGGGCTTAGGTTTTAGTTAAGAAGAAAATGACCTAAGTCTTTCCAAAGAAGACTTACGAAAATAAAAAGAAAAGAGAGGGAGAGAGAGACCTTTGGTGGAGAGAAGAAGAAGAAGAAGAAGAAGAAGAAGAAGAAGAAGAAGAAAGGTTAGGGCTTTGGCTTATCTTGCTTGAGAGAAGAGATTTTAAGAGTTCTTTAAGAAAGAAAAAGGAAAGGGAAGGTCAAAGTTTCCATTAGAAGCAAGAA
>JAOTAZ010095954.1:0-11069 GCA_025629785.1 Erythroxylum oxycarpum | reverse complement strand
GTATCCTTGCACTATGAAGGTGGGTATGGTTTGATAAGTGGCTAAAGGTAAATTTTAATTGGTTACTACAATTCTGACAATTCCAATTATTGAGTGCTTCTTAATCTGTTTTGAACAGTTTTCTTAATTTTTCTTAGGGGCAAGCAAAAGTTTGAGTTTGGGGGTATTTGTTGGATGCATTTTCTCATTAGAATGAGTAACATTTTTCCATTAATTTCTGGATTAATTATTAGACTTTATACATATTTTCCTGCTAAATTGTTTAGTTCACTTGAATTTGCATTTATAATTGTTCATGTTTAATTTGTAAGAAATGCACTTGAAGGGAAGTGGATGTTGTCTAAAAAATAGAGAAGAAAGTTCCGTATAATAGAGGAACTGGAGAAAAATAAAAGGGAGGCTGAAGCTGCGTGGACTAGAGTAGGTGAAGGGAAGTGGGTGGACTAGAAGAAGCTGAAACATAGAAGGACAGGAGGAAAATAGCGTGGATTGAGGAGAGCAGTGGACTGAGATAAAAATAGAAGAGCTGAGGGTGTGCGTGAACAGAAAATAAGGAGGAAATAACGTGAGCTGCTGAGTGTGAGTGAATTGAAGGAAAAAAAGAAGAGAGTGTGAGTAAATTGAAGGAAAAAAGAAGATAGTGTGCGTGGACTGGAGAAAAGTACAAGGAGACAAACGTGAGCTGCTGATGCTGCGTGATTAGAGAAAATAAAAGAGAGGAGTGCATGGACTGATTTGTGCATGAACTGAAGAAGCAGAAAAAAATCAAAGGAAAAATAAAAGAGCTAAAGGAGCTTTAAACCAAATCAACGTTACACCTGAAGAAAATCACGCATGAGAGGAGAGTCCAGCTAGAGGAGCTTGAAGTGTGGACATCAAGGGTGCACCGCTAGTGGAAAAACGACAAGAAGGCAGTGACGCTCCAGACTAGAGGACAAGAAGAAAATCACACACCAGGCTTGAGAAAAACAAAAATCACGTTGGAGGAGAGATCCACCATTGATAAAGCTACAGAGAGCACAGTGGCGCGACATTAGAGGGAGACCCGAAACTCATTCAATTTCTATTATATTATTTAATATCTCCTAATGTTGTTTTCTGATCATAATTTCTGTGGTATTCATCCTATCATGACGGAGTAGTTTCCTAAATGCCTCAAGGTTGGGCTGAAGCTTTTAGTTAATTTTTGTGGAATGAATTTCAGTTGATTTATGAGTGTGGATTTATAAGTTGATTTTTTCATTTTGATACTAATTTTGTTGGTATTATGTTTGGCCAACCATTACTAAACATTAGTTGTTAATTGAAGAACCGATAGGTGAAAATTAATAACGAAACTCTAAAACAGTGAACTTATAAATTCCAGATTTAAACATGGACTGAATTTATGAGAGAAAACCGGGTGAGCAAAGAATATAATGGGTTATGCTTGATTGCTAGGCTACGATAGTAGATTAGGATTATTGCGTAATACTCCTTTGATACCTTGAAAAAGGATCTAAAAAATTCTAGGCTCAACCGTTTATCAACCAAAAAAATTCGCCTTATAAATTGATCCAGGTAAAGTCCATAGAAAACGTTAAAAGTGAAACCATCCTTGAAGCTTACCACATTCCATTCGGATTAATCCCTAGAGATATTCACATCTTTATTTAAGCATCGGTTTTATTTATTTATTTTGATAGTTAAATTTTCTTTTAATTTAAATTCCCTATTTTTACACAATTGCTTAGTCCAATTGTTTGAGTGATCCAAGTCTGGTACTTACATAATTACTCCCTGTGGGACGATATTATACTATACTACTTGAGACCCGTGAACTTGCGGAACCACATCAAGTTTCTTAGCGTCGTTGCCGGGGAGTAATCCTTGAGTAATATTAGGCGACTGATTGTTTGGTTAAATTGGACATTTTTTTATTTCTTTTGTGATTTGTGTTAATAAATTTTGTTAAAATTGATTTTTTATTTTATTTTATTTTTTTCTCTTTACTGTCTACTTTTTATTTTGCATTTTCTGCACTTTGCCTTTGATCTTACTGTGTTTTTCTTCATATATGCGAAGGGTCGTCAATGCTAAAGAGTTATTGTTTGATTATGAAATCAAGAAGACAGCTAAGGCACTAAAGAAGGAAGCAAAAGCTAGAAAAGCACGGGCAAAAGCATCTAACGCACAACCTATGCAGGAACGCCAAATCAAACCCAAATTTACTACAATTTGCTCAACAAAAGAGGCAGTCGAATCAGAAATGGCCGAACAGAATCAGAGAACTATGAGGGACTATGCAGGCCCAAATTTTGGGAATTTAGCCCTAGCATTATAAGGCCTCCTGTGTAAGCGAATAATTTTGAGTTGAAACCTGGCCTTGTACAGATGGTGCAACAGAATCAGTTCGGAGGGCACCCAACAGAAAACCCACATGTCCACCTACAACAATTTTTGAAGATTTTTGAAATGTTGAAACAAAACAGGGTACCTGAGGATGCAATAAGGCTTCGATTGTTTCCTTTTTCTGTGAGAGATCGGGCTAAGGATTGACTCCATTCATTACCACCTGGTTCGATAAACAATTGGTAAGAGTTGTCCAAGCCTTGTATGACTCAGTACTTTCCACCTGGAAAGACTACAAAGCTCAAAAGTGAGCTTATCTCATTTCAACCCAAAGAAGGTGAGTCGTTGTACGAAGCATGGGGGAGGTACAAAGAGCTTCAACGCAAATGTCCACATCACGGTGTCTTGAAGTGGATGATTGTTCAAATATTTCATAATGAAGTTTCCTTGGTTATGCGAAGTGTAATAGATGCTGCGGCTAGAGGTGATTTAATGGACAAGAATGAAGACAAGGCCTTCATGTTATTGAAGAAAATTGCCTACAATAACTATCAGTGGAATAATGATCGGAAGGAGATTAAAAAAAAGGGGAAGAAACCTCAAGGAATCTTCGAATTGGATGCTTTTACCTTGTTGAATTCGAAATTTGAAGCTCTTTCAAGGAAAGTGAATAAGTTTGCTGCAACTGCTATAAGTAATGTGAATGCCTTACAGGATCAGAATTTTGGGTCGAGTATGGGTACAGAATTTCAGACCATTAGGCAAGAATTTGGGGCTAAACACATGAATTTTGTGGGAAATTATGGGCAAAAGAACCAAGGTGGAGCTTTTTCAAACATTTATAACCCTGAATGGCGAAACCACCCAAATTTCTCCTGGTCTCAACAACCCAAGCCATCCCAAATTTTCCCTAACCAAACCTATTACCCACAAAATCAACCGCATTACCAACAAATTTAGCAATAACAAAATCGTGTCCCTCCAGGTTTCCCAAACTTGAGACAACAAGCCCGGCCACCTGAACCTAAGTCCAACCTTGAATCAATGATGGAAACCTTTATGCAGAAGTAAGGAGACTTGATCCAGCAACTTACTACCCGAATGGACCAATTGACTGTCCATAATAAGATGCTTGAGACTCAGATTGCACAACAAGCCGCATCACTAAGGTTTGACAAGGGTAAGCTACCAACACAATCAGAGGCTCCTAAGGAAACCAAGGCAGTGGTACTAAGGAGTGGAAAAGTTTTAGAACCTATGGTGCAGAAGAACAGAGCTGAAAAGGAATCCGAAGGAACAAACCAGAATGCACAACCTATGCAATCAGATGCACAGCCTGTGCAACAATCACCTAAGCCGAAAAAATACATACCACCACCACCATATAAGCCACTAATCCCATTCCCTCAGAGACTTCATAGAGCTAAGCTAGACCAGCAGTTTGGAAAATTTGTTGACATTCTGAAGAAGCTCTATGTTAACATCCCTTTCACCGAAGCCCTTACCCAAATGCCCATTTATGCCAAGTTCTTAAAGGAAATCTTATCCAACAAAAGAAGGCTAGAGGAACATGCAACTGTGGCTCTTACAGAGGAATCAAGTGCCATTCTTCAAAACAAACTCCCACCTAAGCTTCAAGATTCGGGAAGTTTCTCGATACCTTGCCAAATTGGAACTACAATAATTGGGAGAGCATTATGCGATTTGGGGGCAAGTGTGAGCTTATTGCCATTATCTGTCTGTCATAAATTGGACATCGGAGAGCTTAAACCAACCACCATATCATTGCAGCTAGCCGTCAGGTCAATAAAATTTTCCATTGGGATATTGAAAAATGTGTCTCTCAAACTTGGAAATCTTTTCATCCCGGTAGACTTTGTTGTGCTAGAAATGGAGGAAGATATTAACATACCCATTATACTTGGAAGACCCTTTTTAGCTTGTGAAATAACTAAAAATTTTACATGCATAGTTGAGGAAGTCACCAATGTCTGCTTGACACTCTTCCATGATACTATACAATTTGCTAGTTTAAAAATGTATCCCGATGTGGGTTTCCTGTCATGCAGACACATAGCAAAGTCTGAATCTGTATAGCCTATGAGATCTAGATTAATAAATTTTTTGAATGTCAACATAAAATCCTTAGTTTCTTTTAGATAGCTCAACACTCGTTTGACTGCATTCTAGTGGTCTATCCCTGAGTTATCCAAATATCAAACCCAACAGTCTAACAACAAATGCAATTTCTATCCTATTGCACACCTGGGCATACATTAGGCTACCAAGTGTACTAGAATATGGAACATTCCTTATATCCTCTCTCTCTACTTCATTATTTAGACACTGTGCTAAAGATAATCTCTCACCATGAGAGATATGTGCTATAACAAGTTTATAATCATCTATATTAAACTTTTACAACACTCGCTAATCTGAATACCAAAGTTAAAAGATGTTTCTCTAAGATTCTTTATGTCGAAATGCTTAGCTAACAGGTGCTTAACCTTAAGCAACGTGGTCAAGTCATTTGATGCGAGTAAGATATCATCCACATGCAAAAGTAGAAAGATAACTTTGCTCCCCCTCACCTTGTAATACAATCATCTTTCAACTTTATTTTCCATAAAGCTAAAAGAAGTAACAACCTCATTAAACTTAAGGTATCACTATCGAGAGGTTAGTTTTAAACCATTTGCTTAGCTTGCAAACCATGTCAGTTCTATCTAAATCCTGAAACATTTCAGGTTGCTCTATATAGACCTCTTCATAAAGGTCTCCATTTAAGAAAGTAGTTTTGAAATTTATCTGATATAACTCTATATCATAATGAGCTACTATTTCCATAATCACTTGAAATGCATCCTTGAAGGATATAGGAGAGAAGGTAATATTAAAGTTAATCCCTTCTCTCTGAGTGAATCTTTTGACAATTAGTTGAGCCTTAAACCACTAAACTTAACCCTGAGAGTCTTTTTTGGTCTTAAAAATCCATTACAACTGATGGGTTTGCAATTTTGAGACAAATCAACAAGCTCTAATATCGTATTATGCTTCATGGATTACATCTTATCTTACATTACACCTCTGTATTGGGTCCAACAATTACTTCTAAAAAAGTGACTGTATTTACAACATGTTTGATATCATAGTCTTGTTCGTCAAAATAGACTATGTAATTAGATTAATTATTATGTTGCCTCACTCTAGTAGATCTCCTTAACCAAATCGATTCTCATACCTTAGGAACCTCATGTTGTACATGTATGGCACTTAAACTAGGATCCACTAGTTCACCTGAAGGGTGAGAAGGACCACTCTCATTATAGACATTATACTCCAAAAACTTAGCTATTTGTGATTCCATTATTCTGGCTCCTCCTTCTTTGTAGTAGAATATATATCCCATAGAGAGGTCGGTATATCCTATAAAATAGAAATGAGTGGAATGAGCATGCAATTTTTCTTCATAATGATTATATAAGAGTACCTCAGCAGGACAACGCATATATGAATGTGGGCGAGGCTAGGCTTCCAACCCTTCCAAATCTCAAAAGACATCTTTGCAACTGATTTGATTAGGACTCCTTTGAGTGTGTACAAGGCAGTCTTTATGGCATCACCCCAAAGGTAATTAGGTAGGTTAGTCTTGCTCTGCATTAACCTCATTATGTCCTTTAAGGTGTGATTTTGCCTTTTAACTACATCATTTTTCTCAAGACTACTTGGCATAGTGAACTGAGTCATTATTCCATATGATTCAACATATTTGACAAACGAGCCATTTTCTTATCCTAAAATCACATGTTTTCCATAATTTTCACCTCCATAATTTGATCTGACAATCTTGATAGACCTCCCCAATTATTTCTTAACTTCAGCCTTAAAGATCTTAAATTTGCCAAAAACTTCATACTTTTCCTTAAGCAAAAACACATATCTATAATGGGAATAGTCATCAATAAATGTCAGAAAATATCTAAAATTGTATAAGGTAACTTTATAAAGTTCACATATGTTTGTATAGACAAGGTCTAATAAGCCAGAAGTATAAGTTGACCCCTTTTTCTTTATTTTAGTCAACTTAATCATGTAGTAGTCAATATATGTTTCTAGCTCATCAAAATTTAAAGTTAGGAGAATGTTTTCCTTAATCAATCTCTCAATCTTGTCTTGGAAATATGGCCCAGCTTTTTATGCCACAGTATGTACGATTTATCCTTTATTAGGCTTCCTTTTTTGTAACTTATTCAGTAAGATAAGAAGAACCATATGACAAGACACATTCTATATAAACCATATGACAAGAAGACTCCACCAATATGTTTTGCTTTAAACAACAACTATACAACAGAAGCATTAATAACAAAACTATAACCTTCTTTGTCAAAAATTGAAACACATGTCAAATTCTATCTAAAAGACGGTATATACAATGTGCCATGTAAAATCAAAACGAACCATGTGTCAAGGTTCAAACAAACATGCTCTATAGATGTTACATTGACTTCTTCATTATTTCCTACCATTAGTCGTTCCTCCTCTTTATTTGACTGTCTCTTGTGTATGAACCTTTGCATTATGGATGCAACATAATTAGAAGTTCTGCTATCTGACCAACAAAAACTTGAAGTGGCTATAGTGAGATTAGACTTATGCATCATACATGCTAAGGAGTCACCTGACTACTCTAACCTTTCCTTCCAGGTCTTATACCTTTGGTAATCCTATTTTTTATGTTCCTTATTTTTACAGAAGAAACACCTCATATTAATTATAACCACAGGACCTTTACTAGCACTAGATTAACTAACATCAATATATGGAGAAAATTTAAACCTTTTAACTTTGGATTTAGCAGGCTTCACCTTCGGCTTCCCTTTGGTTGCTAAGAGGGTTGTAGGAGCCACATTCTTGGGTTTCTTTTCCTCAATAACACAACAGGTAGTCAGTGAATTTATGTCCTAAGACTCATCTAAGGAGTTGTATGTTGTCACTAGAACACCAAACTTTAAAGGAAAGGAAGTTAGAGCATGAAAAACAATACATTTTTCAAGACAGGCAACGTCCAACACCTTCAATTTGCTTTGCAAGTGAACCATCCTAATTATATATTCTTTTACTCTCCCTATCCCTGTATACCTCATCGGGAACAATTCCTTTATCAAGGTACTTATCTTTGTATTGGAAGAGACCCTATACCTTTAAGAGACATTATCCATGAAATCCCGCACTATAGTTGTCTTCAGAAGTCCACTAAGTAGGGCTCCAAAACGGATCTCTTAATGGTTAGATAACACATTCTGTTTGACTGATCTAAAGTTGCATGTGCTACTTTATCAGCTTCCGAGCTGACAGTTGTTCGTAGAGATGGCCTATTCGTAATTATAGCCATATTGATATCCACCATCTCTATTGCAAACTTCACATCCTTTTTCCACTTCTTGAAATTGAAACCAGTTAGTGTTTTAATGGTGACACTGTTGTTGTTCACAATGAAACTGACTGCAAAATCAACAATGTAAAGATCAGTACAAATGTACGATGACAACGATCCTCAAAGCCATAAAATAGTATCTATACCGAGAATTTGATTACAAATATCATGAAATACCTATGTGTTAAATACATAATACATGCAAATCAAAACTCTACATACAAGAGATCAAAGTACACACTACCAACTCTATTGACACTATCACCTATGGGTGAATAGATCATTTAAGCAATCGCTTCCTCCATCTAATGCCTTTATGCACATCTTTAAATCTTTCGTAAGGCCAACACCTATGGGTAGAATAGCCAAACATAAGACTGGAGACATTCGCAAATGTGTAAGCAGAATAGTACAAATACTAACTCAAAAGGCCACTATAGTGACAACATTCACACTAGTATCTAAATGAATTAACAAACACAAGGGATACAATTGTATGTTATCCTCACATTCTTTATTGGTATGTTATATATGACAATGTACTATTAATAAATGCAAAATCTGTAGGCACATTCTCATTATCACATATCAGTATTGAAAACATCGCCAATTAATTTTATTTGAGACTTTATTGCAATAAAAATTTCAATCAGAGTGAGTATCATGCGATACGAAACAACAATCATACTATATGAAACACCAAAACCTCATGTATCTCTCATATTTCAAGTTCGAAGCATGAAAATTCACTCAAAATAGCTTTAAGAACCATAATTTCCTTTCCTTGGAGTTAAACTTTATTTATTACCAATGTAATAAATAAAAAATCAATAATTTATTTTACAAATTCACCGATCCCAAAAAAAATGAACCAAAAAGATTGGGGGCAAATTTATGTGAATTTTGAAATTTTTGGTTTTTTTTGGCTGATGTCTTGTGCTATACGAGTGGGATGGATGATGCGTGTGATGCACACGTCACAGCTGACTCACTACTGGTTGCATCACAAATGCCGCTTGGACTTGATGGCGTGTGTGGCGTACGCACCTTGCATGTAGGCGCCCCTCACCTATTTATCGTGTGTAACACATGAGTTATAAACACATCCTCACCTACACACGGTAGTCGTCAGGTAGGTGGCTGGCGCGTGCAATGCACGCACCTTTCCCACCTTCTCTGGGAGGTTACTGTTCACGTTTTAGGCGCGTGTACCATATGCACTCAACGTTTTCTCCCCCTTGTCAAAAAATGGTGATTTTTGGCGAGTTTCAGGTCAGTTTTTGAATGCTTAACACATTTACCACATATGCAAGCATCCATACATAAGAAAAAAAATTTGAAAAACATATTGTTGTTCTTTAAAGTCTTTATGGAGAAAAAATCGAAAAATCTTCGTTTTCGATCACCTGATCATGTAACTACTTTGATACCACATTTAGTGTATAACACGAGCCTTCATTACTCATCTAAGATCAAACATGAAAGGGAAAAAATAAAGAAATATGAAAAATACCTAATTTCGATTCAAGACTTTAAACAAACTTTTCGAAGTTGAAATAAACTCGTATCCAATGAGACCTTCACGGGAATTGATCACTGAGACATTGTTAATGTCTTTATACAGGTTTGTTAACACGTGAACCTCTAAATGACTCAGAGTATCCATACATTCACAATTTGCTTAAGCAGTTGCAGAAGACCTTAACCTTTTATATATAGTATCCATATTGAGCTTCCCTATTACAAGCCTAATACAAAACCGATCAACACTGATTGAAGTCCATTTTTCTCGCTAAACTTCAGCTCATCAAATTCATATCCTTTATTGAGCTATTTTATTATTTTTATCTAGATCAAATTTGATTCACTTAACTATAAATTTATTAAAACGGTTAAAATTGTAATTAATTATTGTCCATCCTTAGCCAAAATTTCAAACGTATAGTGTAACATCCCACCCTCAATTGGAAAGGTAAAATAGTAAATTTGTCATAGGATGGGATTGATAGGGATTCATTAGTACTGTTCATGCATACTAGAATTGGGACACTGTGAATATTGTGCACATGGAATTATTGTACATGCATACATGACATTCCTGGTTTTTGTACCTAAGGCAAGTTTATTGTGATTAACGTGATTATTGGGTTTGGAAAATTATTCTGAGTGAGCCATTGACTATTTTACATTTTAAGGGATTTTTAGGAATTTTTCTGAAATTTTCAGGAGAAAATTTTCGGACCGAAAAAAATTGTTAAGTAGCGAACCGGTTGAATTTCTACTGTTATTTGGTATTAAATCATTGCATTTTTTGGTGGGACCCAATGGAAACTTGTAGGAACCGAAAATTTGGTGGATAAGTTAGAAAATTTGATTAAAGTATAATAGTGGAAATCGTTGACTTTTCTTTTAAACTTGGACAAATCTTGTCTTGCCACCTTTCCACTTCATTTATTACCTCCTTGCTTCATCCCTCGGTTAGTGCTTTGATAAAAGAAGGAAATTGAACTTGTTTGCTTCATTTGTTCTTTGTCAACCGAAAACACCTCCATTTTTATAGCTCCATCGATTTTATTCTCTTTCTTTTTCCTTCCTCCCATCTTAAGTATTCTTCTTCCTTACAAGCTAGCAAACTTAAACCTTCTACCCTCTTATCTTAATGATAACCATGCATGGGATGGAGAAGAAGTAGGGTAGTTGGAAAATTAAAGGCTTGAAGAGGTGGAGATTGGAAGCTAAAGAGGTAAGTGATTAAGTTAAGTTTTAACTTATGCTTTGAGTATGTAGTTAATGAATCATGGTAGTAGATGCATTCAATGGGACTTATGGTATAATTATTGTGTTTATTGATGCATAAATTGCATGACAATTAGGGTTTGAATTGGTGGGTAAGGTTATGTTACATATGACTTGATTGATGAGGCTTGAAGTGTGTTTTAACCTAGTGTTGGATTGATTTTGGCATGGGAACTTAAGGAAAACTAATGAATAGGATGCTGCCAAAGTTTGATTTTTGGTCTAGTGAATGTATGCATGACCTAAGGACTGATTTTGTGCCTAATTGGGTTGCTTAGTGATGTGTTTTTGACATTGGAAGTGATAGGAAGTGAATTGGTGAAGTAAAGCTGAAAATTGATTTTTGACCTAGTATACTGATTTGATCATAACTCATTGTGTAGATATGAAAATGAGGCAAGGTTTGTGCCAAATTAAACTTGAGGTTGTTGGCTACATTTTTGTGTGAAATAGGTGTTGTCCAATTTTAGCTTTAAGAGGGTGAAATATGGCTTGGAAAGTTACT
>JAOTAZ010095916.1:0-11072 GCA_025629785.1 Erythroxylum oxycarpum | reverse complement strand
CATCTATAAACACAATTCATATACAAAACACTCATTGAATTTCATTTCATATCTCTAAATTGTCACTTAAGGATCGGAGTCTAATATCATTAATCCAGTTTACACTCAATAATAGCACAATCACACATTCAGAAGCAAGTAGTTCACAGATAACACTTCTATGTCATCGCTTCCCAATATATCGGACCTTCTGTCTGAAACCCATAATCAGAACACAATCACAATCACCTGCCATTATTCACCACAATAGACATATAGTAATTGAGAGAATCATCTAGATTACTCATAGTACTCTCTAGAGTAGCACCGGATTCCAAATTCTGGAAACGTCGTATGTGCGGACATTTAGCCTGCACAACTCATTTATGCAAAACACACTTACGTCACAAGTTGTACAATTATAAGTTTTAAAAATAATGCACATGCCTGAAACAAAATATATATCATGCGTGTTCATGACAATCCCCAGTAATATTCCATAATTCACATCACCAAAATGTGCCCCTATGTCTTAGGAACCCATAGACACTAAAATCACTTAATTCAGATCTCTATAGGTTCGGAAATTTCCAAAACAATAAAGTATTTGCGGAGAACTAACCAAGTCATAATCTTTTAATCAATCCTCTCCCTTTGATTCAATTCATCAATTGCAATTAAATCTCAAATTTCCACAAATACCCATGGAGAGGTAAATAATTGTCTTATGACTCCGACGCCTCAAGAATCAAGTCAATCGGAGGTCGGACGGACAAGTTATAAGCAAAAGAGTGGAGAGAGGTCAATTAAGAAAAATACATGCCCTAGTCGACTTGCATGAGGATCCTAGTCGACTTACTCTACTGTGCATGTCCTAGTCGATTTGCCTGATGATCCTAGTCGACTTACTCTACTACAATGACAGATCTGAAAAACTTCCTCCGACATACCAACTTCCATAGGACTTAAATCCTTACTACAAACTCCAAATTGGACAAACTTGGTATCTATTTCAAAGAGAAAAGAGAGCTCTAAAAGTTTCATGAAGGACACAAAAACTAATTCCACTTGTAAAGATGTCAAAACTGCAAGCAAAGTTACTGCCTTCACCATATTTTTCCAAACCAGTATACCAGTTTGCAAATATCATAACTTTCCATTACTTTCGCCAAAAATTGCAAAATTTATGTCCAAAAGAAAGAGAAAAACATGTTCTACAACGTTCATGAACAACTTGGAAGCAAATTCCATCTCTAACTAAGTCAAACTTTCACATGAAGGTTGCTGCCCTGTCTCACAATATCAACATATTGCCTCTACCACATCCAAACTTTACAAAGTCATAAATCTCATTCTACAAATCGAAAATTTGTATACTTAGTGGCAATGGAAAGATAACAAGAAAATCTTCAACTTTCATTAAGACCAATTTCACAAATTCAATCTAAATTAATATAAAAAAATTCATCAAAGTTTCAGATCTTCAAGTTCGGATTACTGTTCATACAGTATTTCTCACTCACTTTCAAGACCAAATTCAACACTCTTCTAATTAAAATTGGACAGTGATCCCTTCACAAAAATTGTAGCCAAATGTCTCACTTTTAATTCAAGACAAGCCTCACCTCATTTGCTTAACCACACAAAGAGTTATGATCAAAACATTGGAACATGTACAAGTCACATTTTCCAGATTTTACACCTAACTCAAAAACCTATCATTCCAATACCAATTCTATACTCATAAGCATCCAATTTAGTCATTACTTCACTCATACTATAATCAAAACCTCCACTTGAACAATGATCACAAAAATGACAGCAACTCATACTCACTCATTCATCTCTTTTCTACACCATTAACATCATTTAATGCAATCCAAACCCTCTCAAATGACATACATCACATATTATACATACTACATCATTCATCATTTCTCAATCAACCATCAATTAAACAAACCAATTACATACCCACATAAACCAACATAGTTCTCATACAATTTAATGCATTAAATGAACAATCAACACTTAAAACATAAGCTTACCTAATCAAGCTTTCAATTTTCCAAGTCTTCAACTATTACACCAATCCTCTATTTTTCAACACCATACACAATCATCATGATAAAAAGGTAGAAAGCTTAAGCTTGTATGCATGCAAGGAAGGCACTTAAGGTAGAAGAGGAGAGTGATTTAGCTAGGGTTGATGAAGAAACCAATGAAGAAGAAGGAGAGGAAGTAGGTTTCGGATGGGAGAGAACCAAAAGCAAGCTTCCAATTTTTGTTTTTGTTTTCACAAGGTAGTGCCGTGGATGAATGGTGGAACACAAGCATTAAATGAGTGTAAGATGTGTCATATGACACTTGGCATGAAAATAAGGAAAAAAACAAAAATCCTTTAATATTATTTAATAAGAAACCCTATCCATCCAATGGCTCTAATTAATCCATCCAATGGCTCTAATTACAACCCCAAAATTATGTACCTAATATTCTAGTGCCATTGGACAGAAATTTTTGGTACCGGAAACCAATCGATCCGCCGCCTGACAATTTTTTCGATCCGGAAATTTTTCTCAGAAAATTCCAGAAAACTACCGAAAATTCCCCAAAAATGTAAAACACACAGAAATAACTCCAATTTTATTTTTCAAGCACAAATACCATTTTTTTCACAACCAAATCACATTTAGGCACATATACCGGGAAATGTCATAAATGCATGTACAATTATTTTCATGTGCAAAAATTGCTTTAGTCCCAAGTAAAAATATGCATGACTATGCCCAATCAATCCTAACCCCTCTCAGCCCGTTCCAATTTACTATTTTACCCTTCCTATCGGGGGTGGGATGTTACAATTCTCCCCTCCTAATAAAAATTTCGTCCTCGAAATTCTTTCCTACTAGATCGAACAGGTGAGGATACTGTCTCCTCATATGCGCCTCTGTCTCCTAAGTGGCTTCCTCAGTCGAGTGATTCCTCCATAGGACTTTCACCAATGGGATAACCCTATTCCTCAACTGTTTTACCCGTGATCCCACAATCTGGACCGGCTCCTCAACATAATTCATATTACTAGCTACCTCAATCTCCTGAGCCGATATCACATGTGTCGGATCCGATCTGTATCTCCGAAGCATACTCACATGGAAGACATTATGTAACTGAGACATCTCATTTGGTAAAGCCAATTTGTAGGCCAATGGTCCTATCCTCTCAATGATCTCATAAGGACCAATGTACCGAGGGCTTAACTTACCCTTTTTACCGAATCTGAGCACTCCTCGCCATGGTGATACTCGTAGGAACACTTTGTCCCCCACGTTATATTCCATCTCTCTCCAATGCTGATCCACATAACTCTTCTGTCTATCTTGAGCCGCTTTTATTCGGCTCCGAATCAGCTTTACCTTGTCCACTGTATCTTGAATCAGCTCTGGACCCTCAATCATTCTCTCACCCTTTTCATCCCAATACAAAGGCGATCGACATTGTCTTCCATACAGGGCCTCATATGGTGCCATCCCGATGCTACTGTGAAAATGATTATTATACGCAAACTCAATCAAGGCCAAATACTGGTCCCATGCTCCTTTAAACTCCAATACACAAGCCCGAAGCATATCCTCAACAGTCTTAATGGTCCTCTCGCTTTGTCCATCTATATGAGGATGAAATGTTGTACTAAAATTCAACTTAGTACCCATAACAGACTGCAAACTCTTCTAGAACCTCGAAGTAAATCTAGGATCCCTATCTGATACTATAGACACTGAAATCCCATGCAGTCTTACTATCTCAGTCACATACTTCTGGGCCAACTGATCAAGTGAATTCTTCTCCCTTACTGGCAAGAAATGAGTCGATTTTGTTAACCGGTCTACTATGACCCAGATAGCATTGTGTTGCCTCGGAGTCTTAGGCAACCCCATAATAAAGTCCATAGTGATTCGTTCCCATTTCCCAATGTTCCCATTTCCACATGAGAATAGGCAACGAATGGAGTTTCCCAACTGGAGCCTAGTGCTCAACCTTAACTTGTTGGAACGTCAAACATCTGGATGCATACTCCGCTACCTGCTTTTTCATGCCAGGCCACCAGACATGCTGCTTTAGAGTGTTATACATCTTGGTAGTACCAGGATGCATAGCATAGGCGGCCATATGAGCTTCCTCCTGAATCTCTCTCCTCAAATCATCCACATCAGGCACACATAGCCGCTGTCTCAACTATAAAGTCTCATCTCTCAATTCAAATTACGAATTCGGATCTGCCTTTACTTTCTCAATCAACTTCACCATAGCAGGATCCTTATCCTGAACTCTCCTGATCCTGTCATGTAGCATCGGTCTAAGCTTCAGAGTGGCTATCAAAACTCCACCCTACTCCAGATTCAACTGCACACGTAAAGCTCTCAACTGTATCAAGTTAGGCAACCTCGATATCTGAATCTGAGCTACACTAATATAAGACTTCCTACTCAAAGCATCTGCCACCACATTGGCCTTCCTGGGGTGGTATTCAATAGTAGAATCATAATCCTTCAGCAGCTCAATCCATCTCCTCTGCCTCAAATTCAACTCTCTCTGACTCAGTAAATACCTCAAACTCTTATGATCAGTGAAAATCTGAAAAGTCTCATCATAAAGATAATGTCTCCAAATTTTCAGGGCAAAGACAATTGCAGCTAACTCTAAATCATGCACGAGATAATTTACCTCATGAGACCTCAGCTGTCTCGAGGCATAAGCAATCACTCTGCCATGCTGCGTCAAAACACACCTTAATCCCTGATGCGATGCATAACTGAACACCTCATATCCTCCAGTCATTGACGAAATAGCCAACACCGGTGCAGTTGTCAACCGATGTTTCAAATCCTCAAAACTCTTCTGGCACTCCTCAGTCCATCTGAATGTCACATTTTTCTCAGAAGTTTTGTCAGAGGGGCTGAGATCAATGAAAATCCCTCGACAAACCTCCGGTAATAACCTGCCAATCCTAGGAAGCTCCTAATGTCTAACACATTACTTGGAGCTTCCCAATTCATCACTGCCTCAATTTTCTTCGGATCAACCTGAATTCCAGCTCCAGTCACTGTGTGGCCTAGAAATACTACCTCATCTAGCCAAAATTCACACTTACTAAATTTGGCATATAATTACTTCTCCCTCATAATCTATAAAATAATCCTCAAATGCTCTGCATGCTCCTGTCTACTCCTTGAATACGCCAAAATATCATTAATAAAGACAATCATAAATTGATCAAGGTAGGGCTGAAAAACCTTATTCATCAATGCCATGAAAGCTGTCGGGGCATTAGTCAACCCAAACGGCATCACTAGAAACTCAAAATGCCCATACCTGCTCCTAAATGCACTCTTAGGCACGTCGGCCTCTGCTATCTTCAGCTGATAATACCCTGACCTTAGATCGAACTTAGTAAATACCTGAGCTCCCTGCAACTGATCAAATAAGTCTTCGATCCTAGGCAGTGGATACTTATTCTTCACTGTCACCCGATTCAGCTGCCTATAATCGATGCACAGCCTCAAAGTTCCATCCTTCTTCTTCACAAATAATACTAGAGCTCCCCAAGGTGAGACACTGGGCCTGATAAAACCCTTCTCCAATAACTCCTGCAACTGAACCTTCAGCTCCCTCAGTTCCACAGGTGCCATCCTTTATGGTGGTATAGATATAGGAGCAGTACCTAGAACGAGGTCAATAGTGAACTCTGTTTCCCGATCCGGTGGTAACCTCGGTAACTCATCAGGAAACACATCTGGAAATTCCCTAACTATGGGAATATCCTGGAGTCTCTGCTCTAAACTCGTATCAATAACATGGGCCAGATAGGCCTCACATCCTCCTTGCATCAACCTCAGGGCACTCATGAAAGAAATCATCTAGGCTGGCACTGCCTGACTAACTCCTCTGAATACTGCTCTAGGCTAACCAGGAGACTCTAAGACAACCTACTTGGTGTAGCAATTCGTGATGGCCCTATGGGCAATAAGCCAGTCCATCCCCAAAATCACATCAATCTCTCTTAGCTGTAACACTATCAGGTCTGCTTTCAACACTGCTTGATCAATCTGAATCGAGCAACCCTTGTAGACCTCACCTAAAGCAATAGTACCACCCAAATGTTTACTCACCTTTAACCTATACTGTAACATCTCCCTATTCCCATGCAATCTACATGCCAAATGCGGTGCGATAAATGAGTGTGTGGATCCTGGATCTAGCAGTGCAAATGCTTCAAAACCAGAGATAAGAAGCACACTTACTACCACATCTGGAAAATCCTGGGCCCTCCTGCCTAGTTATGGCATAAACCCTGGCCTGGGATTGCAGTCGGCTGCCCTATCCCTCAGTCTGCACAAAGGACCCCTCAGTTTTACCTCGGCCTCTACCTCAGCCCCTCTACCCGGATTCACCACCCCTACTCTGCTACACTGTGGTATTGCTCCCAGATGGCCCACTGACGGCAGACTGAGCTCCCAAAGTGGCAGGGCAATCTTTGACCTTATGATCCATGGAGCCGCATTTAAGGCAAGTTCCAGTCAGACTCCGGCACTCGCCACTATGTCTCTTCTCACAATGCTCACAGACTGGAGGAATCTGCCCCGTAAACCCTGTTCCTCTACCATTGCCACTGCCAGACTGTGTAAACCTCCCACTCTGCCCAAATCTAGACTACCTAGATCCTCCAGGTGACCTAAAGGTCTTGCTCTGGCGCTTGCTGAAACTCTTGCTAGAACTGCCCTGATTGTCACTCAGTCTCTTCCCCCTGGACCCAGTCTCAGCCTGTTTCCGTCTCATCAGCTGCTCCACTCGCACTGTAGCAGCCCTTAGCTCAATAAAGGTGCCCATATCTGATCGGGCCAACTTGGTACGAATCTCTATATTGAGTCCATTCTCAAACCTCCGACACTTGTCCGCCTCAGTAGGAGTCAGAACAGTAGCATAGCCCAGAAGCTCATTAAACCTCACCTCATACTCGGCCACTGACATCCTACCCTGCTTAAGTTCCAAAAACTCCTGCATCTTCATATCAAGATACACCTTGGGCATGTAGTTGTCTCGGAAGACCCTCAGAAAGTCTTCCCACTTCAGTTGGCAAGGCCTGGTGGTACTGCCAGGAACAGTCTTCCATCATTGATACGCTGGGCCCTGCAATAAAGACACTGCGTAATCGAACCTTTCTTCAGGTTCACAATCCATCTGGTCAAATACCCTTTCCGTCCTCTCCAACCATCCCTCAGCCTCCGTAGCCTATCATACCTCCTTTCCCTTCTTTCAGGAACTCTAGGAGGCACTTCCTCAGCTTGAGGAATCGAGGAGTCCCCCCTACTCACTCCTATTGATTCTTGGTCAGCTGGTTGCTCGAATTGATCAGCTAGAGCGGATGACTTAGAACAAATAAAAAATAAAAAAAATTCCGATCCATTTCTGTATTTCTCACAAAAATTCATGCCTACATATTTGATTAGTCCCAACAGATGCCAAAACATGCTCTGATACCACCTAAATGTAGCACCTCTTTACCATAGGGTACACACCGGGACACCTGCAGGTCATTCCAGTACATATCCCATGACAAGAAAGCGCTACGAACGAGAACTACTATACTCCACATGGCATCATAATAATAAAACATCAATATCAAAATCACAACTTTTTAAAACCAAAACATTTTCCATTTCATTTCATCAAAATCAGAAATTTACAACTGTCATTGTTTCTGGTCTGTACAAGAATCCACAAACTTAGTACAAAGTAGCTACTATATAGGGCAAATACAAAAAGACCTGTGAGCCATTTCATCAAGATCTACTCGCGAATCTGAAAAATAAGTTGCAATTTTGGGTGAGTTTGCGAACTCAGTGAGGAACCATCATCGCTGATTCACACAATTCATGCAACACGTAAGCAAGTAACAGTTAGTTCATAAAAATTACATTCATAAGTACCACATGATTTACAACTGCACATTCAGAAGTGCCATATGAGTTATATCACAGAAATATAAGTCATTTTTGCCTTTCACCCAATCAAATTTATTCAAGCAAATGCATATGAAATGCATATGTGACACTTTTCCCATTTTATTACGGTGTAGTGACCTAGCACCTGAACTGTCCCAATATGGGTGCATTAATCGGTGAGCCTATGGCTCTGAATCAGTGTGGGCTCAAGGCATAATACGTTGAGCTTTTAGCTCTCGGTGGCTGCTCCGGTCATAACTATCTTTATCTGATCATGCATTCATGTATGAAATGCATATGTCCCAATTTCATAGTAAATGCATCACAATTAGGTAATAACCATATCCTAATCAAGTCACATATCACAAGTTATCGTATCAGAGGCAAGCAATTTTCATATAAAAAATCATCATATATCATCACATCGTAAGCACTTCTATGTCATAACTTCCAATATATCGAATCTTCTGTCCAGAATCACAATCATAATTAAACACATAACCCGCCATTATTCACCACAGTAAACATATAATAATTGAGATACCCATATAGATTACTCACCTATAACTTCTCAGCTAATGCCTGGAAGTCTCAACAACGTCGATGGATCGACGCTCCAAATGTGCCTCTACAACAGTCCAAATATATAAACATTACCAAATGGACAATAAAAAAAATTTAATAATGCACGTGTAGCAATTAAAATGTGTACAATGCATATTCGTGACATTCTCGGCATTATCCCGTAATTCACATCACAAAATATTCCCCTAAGACTTAGGAAACCATAGGTACCAAAATCACACAATTTTGACCTCTATAGGCCCAATTATTGATAAAACATAGACCACAAAAATGACTACCAGGTCCCCTCATTTTGACCTAACCAATCCACATCAATTTTATCTCTAAAAATTCTCAATGTCACATAGAAATGAAATTACATAAGTGACAAATCCGATGCCTCAAGAATCAGGTCAATCGGATGTCAGACGAAAAAGTTATAAACAAAAGAGTGGAGGGAGGTCAGTTTAGGAAAAATACATGTCCTAGTCGACTAGGACATGATTGTAGTCGACCAAGTCGACTACAGTGCCTGACCGAATTCTTTCTTTTTCTGACATCCCAACTTGCCCAGGTCATACCTCCTTACTCCGAACTCCAAATTGGACAAACTTGGTGTCTATTGCATATAGAAAAGAGAGCTCTAAAAGTTTTATGAAGGACACAAAAACTAATTCCACCTCTAAATATGTCAAAAATGCAACCAACGTTTCTGTTCAATACCAGTTAATAGGATTGAATTATCTTATATTTTCTTATGTATTTCTAAGTGATTTCAATCTTATTTTAAGATAAAATACTTTATTGATGTTTAATTTGTGTTTACTGCTAGGTTGGATATGTTGGTATATTTTTGAAACAAGAAGAGTTGGAAGGGATTTAAAGAGCTTGGCATTTTAATTATCACATCAGAAATCACACAAAGAGGCCAGCGTGGAAAGCAAATTTAAATTGACAAGCCAAATAGAAATTAATGGAGCTGGGCCCATAGAATCAATAGCTTCGGTGATTAAAGGAGACCAGCAAGTCACGCAACAGGGGGTTTCAAGGTTGGTCCAATAAACAAGCAACATAGAGGAGTTTCGTCGAATTAAGCGACAGCTGTTGTGCCTCATACGAAGAGAATGGGAGCTACAACAAATGTAATTAAGGGACCATGCTCAACGTTAATTGGTGGGCGCAACATCAACACACAACAGGGGCGTCAACTACGGAATCAAGAGAGTGGAAATTAAATGAACAAGACAACAGAGAGCGACAACTGGAATGCCATTTTTGGAGGCAGCAAATTAAGTGGAATGCTGGACAGAAATAAAATGAAGGGAGTAACGCATAAGAGAGGAATAAATCAAGAGCGTCCAGTAGCGAAATCAAGAGGTTGCATTTAATTGGGAATCAACGGAAGTGACGCAAATTAGGAGCCAGCACGCACAACTAATGACGCAAAATTGAGGTGATTAAATTAAAAGACAGCAGACGACAACACAAAAAAGGAATTAAATAGGCAGGTAACACGTGGAATGAATGAAATGAGAGCAAGCTGTCCAGATTCTAGAAGGTGGGGCGCAATATAAAACATAAAGAGGAGAGCTGGGTTTGATTTAATCATAAATAGTCAACAGCGGTAATACAGAAAAAAGGAAATCAGGCAAACACGTGGAGAATCAAGGTAGCAAAGACACACAACGTGGAAGCCAATTTAATCAAGGGAGGATTTTAAAACCTCACACACGTGAGAGAGCAGCGAAAGGTTTTAGTGAGGGTTTAAATTGAAAAGTCAAGAGAGTATGGAGGGGTGTGCCGGCAGATGTGCTTTGGATGGTCTTTGGGGAACGTGAGATAGGAAGTGAGGTCTTTGAGTGAGGAATATTGAGAGTGTAGAGAACAGTGCCGACAGCAAGGGGTTTTAGAGATAGGTCGTAAAATAATTGTCAAATCAACTTGCTGGAGGTGGAGAAGTGTGCCGACACAAGTAGAGAGAGGAGAAGCATATACACAGGGGTCGGATGGCTTGCTGGAGAGGAACACCGGCGCACTGCGTTGAAGAGCTGCTAGCATTTTAACTGTCCCAATAGCACAGTATCGCAAGCACCGTAGATGAAACAATATAGCACAGTATAGCATTTTTAATTGACATTTTTGGTTAGGGACATTGGATGAGGGTTGAAGCATTTTATCGGAAAATACCTATGAAGGGCTGAACGTCTCGGCGCCGGTTCAGAGGTAATATCAACGCCGACGACCCGGGATAAGTATTTTTTTAATTAGTTTGTTGTTTCTTTCTCTCATTAGAAATTGATTGTGTTATCCTATATTAATTGGGTTTTGTATGGATAATCGGACTTTCGTTATTGTTCGGTTATTTATGTATGGACCTATTGGGTATTGTTGATTAATGATTTTAATGCGTTCATTGAATCGTTAATTTGAATCTCATTGCTAGAATTTCGATATAATCCGTAATTGTTATATTGAAATTCATTTGTAGCGACTAATGATTCGTAATCGTTAGGGATAACATGACCT
>JAOTAZ010095874.1:0-11078 GCA_025629785.1 Erythroxylum oxycarpum | reverse complement strand
TTTAGTGGGCATTTCTAGCCCCGATTAATCAAAACCTCATAAATTGAAATTTCACAAGAGTTACATGAATAGTAACTGGACAAGCTCGCTTTTTCAATTATAAAGATGTTACCCACACTACATGCATAATTAAAACACTCATTTCATGCATTAACCTCCAAATACCATTGTAAAACATGCAACACAACTTACTACATTCACCGCCAATTCTTCATTTAATAATTCTAACGTCCAATCAAAGTTTGGGGTCCAACATGTTCAATTGATTTATGTTGTAATGTAAGGACATTATGACTAAAGTGTTTTGTGATTGTGAAAGGGCCCTAATGGCTATTGAAAACTTGGTTGATTGTATTGCGTTAACTGCAAATGTTTTTAAATGAAAATGGGCCCTGTGTGTTGATTGACTTCCCCATAATATTTTTGATTATGGTATCAAGAAAGAAAAAAATTATACCAATTTTGACTAAGTGAGTGTCCTACCATGCCACCCTTGTGGGGCACGGAATTGGTCATCACCCATCGATGCCAGGTTCGGGTCTTACTGGAGTGGGGTGTTAGATTTATATGGTATCAGAGCCCAGAAGTACTATCTTATATGGGTGTTCTGAATTATGTGTTTAAGTTACACGCATTTTAGTCATGTTATAGCACACAACGAAAACTGATCCCCAATATGAGTCACATGCATAAGCATTCCTTAAGAGTCTAAACTGTTAGGAGTACTGATAAAAATGATGATCTGACCGAATGTGAGAAACTAAAGGTTTATGGACATTTTGGAAATGAAAAATAGTATCTTGTTTTGTATGATAGATAAGAGGTCACCACAAGGGGTACATATCCTTTGAAGGTGATATAAGTGTGAATAGGTATATTGTCGTGGATTGATTGAGGAAAGTGAGAATATGAATAGACATGAGGAGACTAAAGTGTATAGACAGAATGAAATGAAATCATAAAATTGTTACGATCATAAAAGGATGAATTTGGAACCGAAATGGTTATGTGAGTATTATGATAAGAGTTTGTAATTCAGTATAAGAAGATATTGTGGAAAAGTGAGAATGCTTATAAGATAGGATTTTTGGCAAGAAAGAGAAAAGAGGAAAGTTGAAGGACTTCAAAAAAAAAAGAAATAGTCTATGGTTGGATATAATAGATAAAGATTCAGTGTATTTGTATCGATGGATGTATTATCGAATATGAAATTGATATTGCATTTTGGTGATATGTCCTCGAAGGTGATATAAATGTGAATACACCGTCATGGATTGTTTGAGGAAAAATAAGGAAAGGCTAAGATTAAAGTGCATAAACCAAGTTGTAATGACCTTGAAAGGTTATGTGATTATCGTCATAAGAGTTTATGATTCAGCGTGAGAATGTATCTTTGGAATGGAGATTTAAGTTTCATATGGGTTATGCCCTATAAATATGAATAGATTGAGAACATACATATGTGTGAGATGAAATAAATGACAATTTGAAAAATGGGATGATGATAGCAATATATGAAAAAGTTGATAAATTTAAGTTGATTTGCCTTTGTAAGAGCACATCTGATAATGAGATCACCACAATGGGTAAGAATATAGGGCATATGTATATTATATGTGTGGAGCTAATATCAGAAGGAATCTATGACTTATTGAATATTGGTCGGTCATGGTTTCAATAGTTCAATGTCTAAGAGGAGTTAAAGTAAGATGTGACAATGCTTATAGTGATCAATTAAGAATGAATTGAGATTATTAATGATGCTCCTAATATGTTGCATTTAAGGGAAAAGAAGGACACAATTATGGCATACTCCCTAAGATCAAGAACTGGCACAAACGGAGAAGATTCATTGAGAATTGAATAGGAATAAAGTATCCTTAGTATAAGTTACTAATTGGTAAATCGACATAAATATATCTCTAGATAAGATGTAATGATTTTGGTGACATATGCCAAGGTCTTAGAGTAAATGAAATTGTTTAGTGCCTCACAGAGCCTCATTACAAGGGACATTCCGATCATGTAAGATATGACATAAATTGATCGTATTGAGATATGATGAAAGATTGAAGTTGATCTTCTTAAGGTATTAGGAATGACCGATAAGTAATTTTTGGAAATAGTTGATTGATAAGGATTTCATTAATAGTATCGATGACTGTAATAAGGAATCTTCTTTCAAAGAAGAATTTCCCTAAATTGAGTTAAGTTGATCAGACGATTTAGCTTAAGAGTGATCAATGAAGAAACAAATTGAAAATGATTGTCTAGTAAATCAAAAGTGAATAATGGAGTCATATCCCAAGTGGAGACTCATGCGTAAGAAGTAGAATATGTTGTTGAGAGTGTATCCATATTAGTTGATGTAAAGTATCCAACTACGTAAGTGGATTTTAAATTAGACGTGACACTATTATGAATGTGAAGAGAATATAGGTCCGCATTATATTCAAAATAAATATGTTCGGGAGATACAAATTGGATCTGAGGAATGTGATACCAACACACAAAGTGCAGTATTCAAATAAATTGAAATGTGTGGAGGAACAAGTACGAATGAATTGGCATTTGAATAAGTCAGTGTGAATTAAAGGAAATCAAATGAAAAGAGAAAATCGTTAGAGAAAAGAAGTCAAGTGGGAAACTAAAAATGATATGGGATAATATTATTTTTATTGAGAAATTAGCCATTTAAGGAATTGCAAGAATTAATTTTAGGCACAAGAAAATTTGGGTTATATCTGTTGAAGTTATCACTACCCCGAAAGTATCATGAAGTTGAAAATTTAAGTGATCCAAGTAAAATCAGATCAATTAGTAATGATGATCATGGAGGAGACTTTGAATGCATTCGAACAGTTAAGAAGAATAGTTTTGAACATTTGAGGAAAAGTGTGTAAACCATATGAATGATGAATGTAAGAAGAATTTTTAGGAACTATCGCCTCAATGGTAATTATGTCATTTGGATTCGAAGATTATGTAGTATATAATAAAGTTTCACATCAGAGACTAAGATACAATTTGTTGTAATAGTATAAAGTGGTTTTTAGTATACATGCGACAATTAAAGTCTTATGAGTTAATTTTGATATATGGTTTCGAAGTGCTATGATAGTATTTGATTTGAGGTCTAGGAGACATTAAATGTACAGAATCATCTCTGAAATGTACAGATTATGTAAATTTGAGGAAATTATCGAGATTGAAAGAAATGTACAAATGAGTGTTATACTGGTAAGGGTAGTGTGTAATCTGACACACTGAACAGACAATTCTATGATGGAATAGTATAAATTTAGATATTGAGGTTACCAAATCTAGTGCAATGAAGAGTGCAGAATGTTGAGTGGAATATGGAGCAAAATGAATTGTTACTAGTTGCATTGAAATTTAAAGATCAGGTTCACTGGAAGGAAGCAATAAAGCCTAAAAGCTAAGGATTCAGAATTGTGAATCCCATAGAACAATTAAAAATGTATCTAAACTTTTAAGTGAAATCAGAGGAATGATATTTGGTGATTGAAATAAGAAGTATGTATATTTGATAAGGATGATTAAACAAAGAGATTATTAGATAAGTGCAATAACAACCTATGATATACATCCTCAGGAATACATCGCAAGGGGCAATTGATGGTTAAGAATGTAGGACTGAGTGATTGCATGTTTGAACTACCGGCAGTTCTAACTGTTGGGGTTGTGCTTAAGGCTTATATTTTGGGGTTCATAGGAATATGAGATTGAGGTGTACTTTAAATTGATTACAGACATTACAATTGTGACCATAGTGGCATCATTAGAGCACAGTATGGGGCATGGTATAGCAAAAAGATGGTCATTCACCCCTACATTGAGATGAAGAGGGCCTAAAAATGGTAAAAGGTCATAATAAATGTGAGATACTATTAGTGAGTAAGATCAATATGAAATAAGTAGAAAGTGACTTATGAAAGATAAATGAGCTAGGTGGATTAACACCAGGTCTAGGGAATTACGTGAAACAGACATAAGAGTTAAATGTATTAATACCGAAGAGAAGTGAATTCTCGAAGGAGAGATGAAGTGTTTTGTGTGTACCACTTTGGTAAGGTGTGCTCAGATTTGGAGAAAGGATAAGTTAAGATATTATGATTTGGTCTGTATGAAATTTATTATGAGTTAGTGTTACTGGTGAAAGAGGTCTTGGATTCATGATATGTGAATAGATTGAGAAATAATGGAGATAGATTGACAGCGTACGAAGTAAAAAATGGTGAGTAATCTGAAATATGTCGATGAAATTAGTCAAGATAGTGTGATAGCTGAATAAGTGATTGAAGGACCTATTAAGTTATCAGTTGTGGTCACTTGGAAGAAAGTATTAGAGTGACGAAGTATATGAGAAATGGACAAGAATATGAGGAAATAATACCTCTAACTTATTAAGGATTAGAATTTAGATTTCTCTAATGGAGAGAATAGCAATGTGAGAGCTAGAAAAAAAATTTCATGTCATGCTCAACAAAGTGTCAGCATACATGTATGTGAATTTTGAATCTTTGCATACATGAAAATAATTGCACATGCACTCATTGACATTTCGGGTATAGTGAATGGTAATGGGATAGATTAAGGATTGTGGTTATAGTGAACGATTAGAGTGAAATGGAGTAGAAAGACTAGAAATAAAAATTTAAATGTTGGAGGAAAATACATGGGAGAAGTTTCCTGAGAATGTTGAATATGGGAGCTTTTGTTAGTGAGTGCAAAGAATGCATCGTCTGTGAGGATGTCTAATGACGTCATTTCGTCTGTAAGGATGCATTCGTCTGTGTATTGTCTGTAAAGACGCTTCGTCTATAATGATGTCATTCGTCTTAAGACTCATGCTTCATTTGTAAAGACTTTCGCTTCGTCTTAACACTTTTGCTTCGTCTGTAATGATGTCATATAGTCTGTGATGACGTCATTCGCCTTAAAAATCTTGCTTCATCTATAAAGACTTTTGCTTCGTCTTAAGACTTCTGTTTCGTCTGTAATGACATCATATCGTCTGTGATGATGTCATTCATTTTAAGACTCTTTATTTTTCTGTAAAGACTTTAGCTTTGTCTTAAGACTTTCTGCTTCATCTATATAGACGTCATATCATCTGTGTTGGCATCATTCGTCTTAAGACCTTTGTTTCATTTGCATTAGCATTCGTCTGCTTATTGTATTTGTCTGCCTCATCCTATTGTTCGTTTTATTTCATCTGCCCATTTCGCTTCATCTGCTTATTGCATTCGTATGCATTATGCTAATGTTTGTTTTGTTTCATCTGCCCTTTTCGCTTCGTCTGCATTAGCATTCGTCTGCTTATTGCATTCTTCTACCTCATGCTATTGTTTGTTTTGTTTCATCTGCCCTTTTCGTTTCGTTTGCATTGGCATTCGTCCGCTTATTGCATTCGACCGCATTGAATTGTCTGCTTTGTTTCATTTGCTTTGCACCGTCTGCTTTCTACTTCGTCTTAAGAGTCACTTTGTCTGCTTTCTGCTTAAGTGACCTTCTGTTTCTTCTATGCACTGTTCATCTTGTATCGTCTGCTCCATTTTTGACCCTTCAGACGATAAAATTTGTCTCTGATATCTTCATGAAAGATGTAGCTATTAAAGTTCTCTTTGAAATCATCCAAATATGATCTTGATTCGATACCTATAGCCAAAATTTATGCTAGTAGTCCCAAAAGAAAAAGGTTCAATAGGATTGAGGACAGAACCAAATTGAATGACTTAGTGCGATTAAAGACATAAGACATAGAGGAATATGTTTTTAGAAGAAAGTGTTGCAAAAGAGAATATATAATGTTGACCCAAAATAATATGTTATGGGAAATATCTGAAAGTGAGTAAGGGTTTGTGAATTATGAATTTAGTAGTTTTATTAAGTGATAAACTTAAGTATAAATTATACTTACGTGAGTTCGAATAAAAGGAAGTGGATAAGTGGATAAGAATTGGACAATTGTCCTAGTTAAAATGACTTTTATTGCCTTAAAAAGCTACCTGTTGTCCTTGTCCTTATCTTCTTAAAACTTCTTTCGTTAAAGCTCCTCCAACCCAGCGCTTTTCTTCAAATATTCACCGAAGTTAAACCTTGTCTTTCTATGTTTGTCCTCACTTCCACTTGGATCTTTCTTTCTTCTATTCTAAGAAAGACCAAACCTCCTGATCAACTTTCAAGTTGAGGTACGCGGGGGCATGAGGGATTAGGGTTATGTGGTCTTACAGAGATTGGAGCTTCAAACAAGTCAAGTGTTCACATTCAGGCGTTCCCAAAACTTGGAAGCAAATGCAAATCTGGAGCATACTGTGAATAGACCTAGATGATCTCATTTCATTGTTTGTTCTGTTGAATTTTTGTATTATTTGACTACTGAATGATTTTGTAAATGTGATTGATTATGTTGGTTTCCAGACAAGTCCGATGATTGTGATGTTTGACTTGGATATTGAAGTGCTACTTGAATGTGAATTGGGTGAACTAAGTGTGCTGAAGTGATTGCTAAATGTTTACTGAATATGCAATTGAATGCAAGTGAAAGTGTAAATTCTCAACTATATGTTGAATGCCGGACTATAGTCTGATGATAAGTGAATATGATTGAATAAGAGCATGCAAATATGAGTGATGCATTTCATTTCATAAATGCATGAAACATAATGGCTGTTGTGACCAGAGTAGCCACCGATCAGAGCTTAAAGCTCAACGAATGAAAAAGATCCTCGAGCTCAAATAGTAATCAAGAGCCTATGGCTCACTATGTATAATGAGCTCTGAATCCTCATCAGATAAGGGACAGTTTATAATGAGCTCAATATCCAAAATGGATACGGGACAGTACAGGAACTTGGTCACAACAAAGTAATTATTGAAAAAGTGTCTCATGAGCATTTCATATGTATCTTGTTAAGTATTTTTGATTGATTGAAATACAGAATTACTTATGCTTAATTGAAAATGTGATACTTTTGTAAAGTGCAAAGTTATGAAATAATTGTTATGTGAATTGATGTGTTGCATGAATTGAGTAAGCCATTGATGATGGTCACTTATTGAGTTCACAAAACTCACCTAAAATTTGTAATTATTTTTCAGGATCAAAAAAATACCCCATTAAGCCAATGGGAGTATACCTACAACATACAAGGATAGAGGTCGGGATCAGTTTACGTCTACATTTGTTTTTTCCTATTTTGGTATAAAACTGTATACTTTGGAACTATTGTTCAATTGATTTATGTTGTAATGTAAGGATATTATGACTAAAGTGTTTTGTGATTTTGAAAGGGCCCTAATGGCTATTGAAAACCTGGTTAATTGTATTGCATTAACTAGAAACGTTTATGAATGAAAATAGGCCCTATGTGTTGATTGACTTCCGCATAATATGTTTGATTGTGGTATCAAGAAAAAAAATTATACCGATTTTAACTAAATGAGTGTCCTAGCACGCCACCCTCATGGGGCATGGAATTAGTCATCACCCATCGATGTCGGGTTCGGGTCCTGCGGGAGTGGGGTGTTACAAGGTAGGACATGATGGGTGTAACAATAAGTACTTCTTTAAGTTTAAGGATATGAATTTCAATCGACTACCTTTGTCACCTCATGAATTGTACCTGAACCAGATAAAAGCAAGTAAAAGTGAGAAGGGTTCAGGTAGTGAGAACAAAAAAGTGAAGAGAGAAAAGAGGTCCAAAAGAAAATTGAGTTTGGCCCAATGGTGAGTGACTACGTAAGTGAGGAAAAGAAAGTGAGATGTGCGGGAGAGGAGAGATCAGAAAGAGAAAAGAAAGAGAGAAAAGTGATCTTACTTGCTAAGGGAAAAGACTTGAAGAGAGTAATTGGAGAGAAAAGAGCACTAGTAGTGGTGAGATATAGAGAGTGTTTAGTTTCTAACACTAACCCTCTTGATGCTTTACCTAGTGTTTTTTCTTCTCTTTTGCAAGATTATTCAGATGTCTTTCTTAAGGAGATGCCCAAGAGACTACCACCCTTGAAAGGCACTAAGCACTAGATTGATTTTTTGCTCAGGGCTCAAATCCCAAACTGTCCAACTTATAGAAGTAATTTTGAGGAGACAAAGGAGCTTCAAAAGCAGGTGAATGAGTTACTAGAAAAGGGACATGTGAGGGAGAGCTTGAGCCTGTGTGCAGTGTCTCTGCTGTTGGTGCCTAAGGAAAATGGAACCAAGAGGATGTGTGTAGGCTGCAGAGCTATCAACAAAATCATTGTAAAGTATCCCTAGGTTAGATGATATGCTTAATGAATTGCATGGTGCATGTATCTTTACAAAAATTAACTTAAAAAGTAGATACCACCAGATTATAATGAAACTAAGAGATGAATGAAAAACTACTTTCAAAACTAAATATGGGTTGTATAAGTGGCTAGTCATGCCATTTGGTTTAACTATTGCACCCAACACTTTTATGAGGTTGATGAATCATATCTTGCACGCATTTCTTGGAAAATTTATGGCTATTTACTTTAATGACATCTTGATATATAACACTAATCTTGATGAGCTTGTCATACATATGAAGCGTGTCTTGGATGTGTTGAGACAGGAGAAATTGCATGCAAACCTTAAGAAGTGTACATTTTGCATTAATAGGCTAGCATTCTTGGGGTTTGTGATCAATTCTCAAGGGGTTGTGGTTGATAGTGAGAAGGTGAAGGCTATTCGAGAGTGGCCAACACTTAAGAGTGTGAGTGAGGTGAGGAGTTTTCATAGCTTGCTACTTTTTATAGGAGGTTTGTGAAAGATTTCTATACTATTTCTGCTCCTTTGACTGAAATAGTCAAGAAGGAGAAATGGTTTGCAAGGGGTAAGGAACAAGAGCATGCATTTGCATTATTGAAGGAAAAATTACGTTCTGCTCCTATTCTATGTTTGCCTAATTTTGATAAGGCTTTTAAAGTTGAATGTGATGGCTATGGGATTGGTATGGGTGTTGTGCTTTTGCAGGAAAACAAACCAGTAACATATTTTAGTGAGAAGCTGAGTGGTACATAACTTAACTATTTGACCTATGACAAAGAGTTGTATGTTGTTGTGAGAGCATTGGAGGTGTGGCAACACTACCTCCAGCCCAGAGAGTTTGTCATCAGGACAGATCATGAGTCCTTGAATCACTTAAAGGGACAGGGCAAGCTGAGCAAGAGACATGCCATTTGGGTGGAGTTTTTGGAGACATTCCCCTATGTCTTGCAGTACAAGCAAGGAAAGGAAAATGTGGTAGCCGATGCACTATCTAGGAGGTATTCCTTAATTTCTACTCTTACTTCTAAACTGTTAGGGTTTGAACAACTTAAGGGTATATATGCTTCTGGTGATGATTTTGTTACTGTATATAATGCTTGTGAACGTGCTGCCTTTTAGAAATTCTATAGGTATGAGAGCTATTTGTTTAGGGGTAGCCAACTCTGTGTACCAAACTGTTAATTGCATGCTTTATTTATGCATGAGGCCTATAGTGGTGGATTGATGGGTCATTTTGGGTTTACTAAGAAACTGGACATTTTGCATGAACATTTCTATTGGCCTGGTATGTGCAGGGATGTTGAGCGTGTATGTGCCAAATGCATTGCATGTAGATTGGAAAAATCTACTGTTAAACCCTATGGATTGTATACCCCTTTACCTGTGCCTATTGAACCTTGGGTTGATATTTATATGAATTTTGTTTTAGGACTGCCTAGAACAAAGCAGAGGTATGATAACATCTTTGTTGTTATTGATTGATTTAGTAAGATGGCACATTTCATTACATATCATAAGATTGATGATGCCATGCATGTTGCTGATTTATTCTTTAAGGATGTTATTAGATTGCATGATCTTCCTAAGTCTATTGTTTTAGATAAAGATGCTAAGTTTTTGAGCCATTTTTGGCGTGTGTTATGGGGCAAGTTGGGTACCAAATTGCTTTATTCTACTACTTGTCATCCACAGACTGATGATCAGACTGAGGTTGTCAACAGGACTTTGGGTACTTTATTGCGTTTTGTTATGGGAAAAAATTTAAAAACTTAGGGTGACTATTTGTCATTCATTGAGTTTGCATATAATAAATGTGTGCATTCTACTATTGGTTTTTCACCATTTAAGATTGTCTATGGTTTTAATCCTTTGACTGTTTTGGAATTGGTGCCTTTACCCTTGCATGAGTTGTCTAGTACAGATGGTAAGAGGAAAGCTGAGATGGTCAGGGAGTTGTATGAGAAGGCAAGACAGCACATTATGTTAGGCCCTGTTTCCAAAGGTCAACAATTTATCCGAAATCGAAAAGCGTAAGCGGGTTCCTTGTAGGGTTATTTTCAATGAAATCTCTTTAACCCTCATCATTCCATCCTCATCCTCATAACATCTCAAGACACAAAGGCAAGCCCACACAAAGAAATCATAACAATTACAATTGAATTCTTCAAAAATGGTAGCTCTTATTCTCTAGTTCATTTAGAAACAAGAACCACCTCATTTGGAGCTCTATAGCTCAAGATATGCTTTAAAATCCAAAGTATGTTCATGGCCCAATTATGCTCTCCCAACCGACACCTCACTTCCTTTCCATATAACATTTTTAATTTAACTCCAAAGGCTATCAATTTTTATGGATAGGTATAAAAATGTGTTAGGAATCTATTGCCTCAAGAATCACCTTAATCGAAGGTCGGACGAAGAAGTTATGGCCAAACGAATCCAATATGTTCATGACCTTACTCCTATTGAACATGCCTTGGCGCAATCGCCATAAGTCTCACTATAGATGTCTGATTGACTTCATTTTTAGACGGTTTGAACGAACACATCTAGACCTACAACTTTTGTGAAGACACAAAATTAAAATTCTATCGTTTAGAGGGTCCAAAAACACATGGGTCGTGTAACTTTCGGGTGTAATACTGCTCCGACGCTGGAAACACACGGGCTATGTGATTTTACACGGGCAAACCGTGTAACCTTCGGGTGTAACAAAATTTTCACCCTCCAAAACCCCTCCAAAGGGTCCTAAACCCATCCTAACATCCCCTTTCCTCATATT